>VDFB02032431.1:32387-80478 GCA_007258455.2 Sequoia sempervirens | reverse complement strand
AATTGTTGATCCAGCCAATGTGACCTATGAATATTCCTTGCATACTTGTAGAAAACATTGTCCTTAAATCTGAAATAAAATCAGCAACACTGCATTCTTTTGTAAAAACTCTGATCTAGAACCTTCATCTCCACTCTACAAATTATATTTGACTATCTCATATCTCTTTTTATCAACAAGCTTCTTTCCAAATTCATGTTCAAAACTCTCATGAAAACATTGAACAAACTTTGACAAGCCACCACATTGTGAGCACTTCGCATTTAAACACTCATTTCTATAGAAAAATCAACCATCATCTCTAGAACATAAAAATAGATCTAGCAAGTCCCTTGATGATTTTGGAAGATGCATTGCACCACACTCCTGCAACATTTCATTAGTATGCAAAGTAGAATGGATATAGCATAATAGTTTGTGGTACATTGAAAACTCCACATGGTATTTGCAACAAGTATTACGAATCTTAAGAGACACACAACAAAATGGCTTCAAACCTTCAAAAGTCATTTGCAAGATTTCCATATTTGGATGTGTTTCAATAATGTTTTTGAACAACATTGTTTGGCTTGATTCCGAGAAATTTTTAGGATGCGGTGTACAGTCTCGATTTCCAATTCTTAACTTTAAAACATCCTTTGCATTGGGTGATATTCTAGAGTTATCATGCCAAAATTCCAAAATTACTTTCTTTACATTATCAGTTAGCTTCTTATCAACACATGGAAGCCTCCTCACAAAAGCCCATGTATCATTTTGAAGAGGATCATCTATTATTTCTCTTCTTGCAAGTGCTCTATCCAAATTTTTATGATTTATATCAAAATCAATACAAGTTTGTCTCATAAAGTGAGCCTTTTTCAATTGATGGCTTACTAGGGCAGTTGTAACGACTCTCTGAGCATCTCTCTTATATTTTTCCTTGTTATATTTCCAATAGACTTGAGAGCATTAAAAATATTTTTGCAATAATAGAATTTTTTTTGGTCTTCTTGTTCACACAAATCTTGAATTTGGGTAGAAAAGGTCTCATCTTTTGCATCTTTAGCAATTGTACAAAAAATTGGCATTGCTTGGCCAATGTCTTATTGCTAAAATATTGGTTGAAAAGTCTTGTAGCCCACAACCAAATAGTTCGTGTTGACCTCTTGCCTTCAAAATTGTTTATAATGTTCTCATCAATTTCAAGTAACCATTTAAGGGTTCTTGAAGGTCTTGAATTTGAAATATGTCTTTCTTCCACACAAGGTTCTTCATTTCTCATGTAATTTTGTGAAACATAATTTACACTTGGTTCAATATTATGTTCAACATTTTCAATTCCAACATTTTCACCTTGAACATTTTCAATATCAATTTGAATAATTTCATTCCTAATTTCAATATCACATTCAACATCTTCAATTCCAACATTTTCACTTGAACATTTTCATTCCCAATTTGAATATCATTTTCAACATCTTCAATTCCAATATTTTCACCTTGAACATTTTCATTCCCAATTTCAATAACATGTTCAACATTTTCACCTAGAACATTTTCCTTGAACATATTCAGTTTCCTCTTCACTTGAAAGACCATAGGGCTTAGGTTAACCAATATTTAACATACCTTGTCTTCTCTTCCTATGACCTCTATCTCTTTGTCGATATGCTTCAATTTTTTCTTTTGTAAGCTTTCTCTTACATTTTTGCTTCCAACAATTGCTGCTCCCCATTATACCTCATAAAAGATGCTAAAAAATCATTGCTTATGACAAATTTGAGTAGAAGATGCTCCAAAAAGTTGATCTTTGTCTCTTCCTATCTGAAATTCCACGTTTGGCACCTATAAACCCTGCAAACAAAATGTAGGATCCGTTGACGTATAAAACAACCCACATGGGGTTTTTCTATGACCCACAAATCCAATATTGGATAAAATCTGATATCTAATTTGAATTTTTTTTAAAATGTTTTGCAACGGTAGGATTTTAGTGCTAAAAATTGGATATCCTATTTGTGCACACATAGACCTAAGAGTAATTAGGAGGTGGAGGGTCGGCAAGAGAGAGAGAGAGATAGAGTTACATGGAGTGAGTGAGAGAGACAATTACATGGGTAATGAGAGGGCTTGAGAGAGGTAGTGGGAGAGAAGTAGAGAGTATAGGATTGATGGTGGGGGTAGGGTTCGGTCAAAGTCCATCGAAATCAAAATCATCATTCCAAAATCGCGAAGTCATCAAAATCAGAGATTCGTTCAAATCAGAAAAATCAAATCAAAAGTCAAAATTCAGTCATAGATCCGTCAGAATCAGTTCAAATCCGAAAATCAAAATAAATCGCGCATCATCGTCAATAAATCATCATCAAAATCCAGAGTCGAGATTCAGATCAGAATCAAAAATCGACAAAATAAATCGCATCAGAGATCAATCATCAAAGTTATTCCAGGATCCGGGATTCAAATCGCGTCAGGATCCGGGGATTCAGAGTCAGGATTCAGGATCGCGCAGTCCGGAAATCAAGAAATCAGGATTCAATCGAAAAAAATCCGAAATCAATCAAAATTTCAAAAATCAATCATCAGGCATCATCAGATCGTCGAAAATCCGAGATCCAGGATCCGAAGTCGAGAAAAATCAAAATCAAAGTCATCATAAAATCAAAATCAATAAATTCCATCAAATCGGTCAGGATCGGTCAAAATCCAAAATCGGATTCCGTCAAAATAAATCGGTGAATCGAATCAGATCGGATCAATCAGGATCAGCGGGATCAGGATCAGATCGGATCAGATCAGACGAATCGGATCAATCAAGATCGAGGTCAGGTCAGGATCAGGATCAGATCAGATCGATCCGCTCATCAAATCACGCGGATCAAACTCCATTCAGGTCCATCAAAATCGAAATCAGGCAAAATCAGGTCATCAGGATTCAGGTCGTTCCGGATCAAATCCAGAAATCAAGATCTGCCAAAATCAGATCCAGTCAAAATCAGGATCCAGGATCAAAATCAAAAATCAAAATCTTCAAATCCGTCAAATCAGATCAAACAAAATCGAGACATCGAAATCAGGATCAACTCCAGATCAAAAAAGTCCGGGAAGTCGGCGTCAAGAGGATTCAGGATCAAAATCGATCAAAAGAGCACGTCAAAATGCTTCAAAAAACAAAAATCAGAAGAACAAAATCCGGAAAAAATCAGAATATCATCCGAAATCCAGGATTCAGGATTCAGGATTCAGATCCGGGATTCAGATTCAAGTCCGAAAATAAAGAAAAATAAATCGCTCCGAAAGAAAGTCCAGAAAATCAAAATAAAATTCAGGTTAGGGTTTTAGGGTTAGGGTAGAGAGAGGAATGAGAGTGGTGGAGTGAGACTTGGGAGAGAGAGATGAAATAGATAGTGTTTTAAATATTTTATATATTAGTAATAATATATATATATATATATATATATATATATATATATATATATATATATATATATATATATATATATATATATATATATTTATACTTTAACTAAAATACTGAAATAATATTTAAATATTATACATAATAATATAATATATTATATATTAAATACATAATTTGGTAAGAGATTATCATAAATTGTATATTATATATTACATTATAAACTATATTGTATATTATATATTAAATTATAAATTTTATTGAATTTTTTAAATTTTATATTATAAATTGTATAACATTTTTAAACTCATATCTAAAACATATCAGATATCTGATTCCGATTTGAATCGGATATCTGATATGTCTAACACAAGATTTAATGCCTAGGGATTAGCCTCGGGCTTGCTTTGGAATTTGGTTTGGACCTGCCAATCCTAAGAAGTCAACACAAAAAACATGTTTAACAACTTACCTTGCTTTTCTAGACTTCACCCATGTGGTTGACGACTTTTTTTTACCCAAAATTGATGAAACGAAAAGGGTTTGTAAAGGAGCTTCTCAAATTTCCACCAATATAAATTATACTTTACTTTAAATCTAATAAATAATTACTATTCATTTTCTATTAGAATTACAACTAAAGTCCTAATTGATAGAGCTGGAAAAACATCTATAGCTTTTAAAATTTGTATCACATTTTTGAATCCAAAACATGTGTCACATTCTATGCTTCGCATACTATAGGATTAAAATAAATAGAATTGAATTTCATGAAGTTTTGACCAAGTTAAGGTGGCCATATGAGTTTTATATATTTTTTAAAATTTGTAATAAAAAATCATAATTAATTAAATTTACTTGAAACAAATTACAAAAGAAATACATCACATTCGGACATGAGTCCTCTACTTATATCTAAAATCTTATAAAAAATATTATTATTTTATTATGGTTAGAATTGGTCAAACAAACACCTTATTTTTTCCCTTGGTACTACTACATTGAAATTTGAAATTTTCACCAAATAGATTTTTAAAAAATAAAAATAAACCTAGTAGTTTAGAAACTACATTCAATTTTCCACAAATTCTATTCTTACATATTTTTGAAATAATATAGATAACTTATTCAAATTTTTATGTCAAGTAATAATATTTTTGAATTTTCATTGCCACCTAAGGGCCTATTTTTTCCATGATTATCTTGCACATACCCTTTTCTTGAAAACTCATTTACAACCAATGGGTTTCACATCCCTAGGAAGCATCACCAAGTCTCAAGTATTGTTCTTCTCTAGTGTAACTATAGACACAGAAAATATACCGACACACTTGATCTTGATTACTAACATCATTTCGTCTTGAATCATCTTCTTTGCTAGTCATCACCTTTCGTCCCTTGATTAACTAAATCAAATTTATCTAATTAAGTTGTCATCTCCTGTTAATTAAATAAATCTATCTTATTTCATTAATTAATCCTCTAATCTCCATTTAATTAAATAATTCATTTTATTTAATTAGTTCCCTAAGGTCACTCTATTAAATTAAATCAATCTTTAATTTAATCTATCATCTCCTTTTAATTAAATAAATCAAAATCTTTATTTAATTAATTCTAAGTTATCTTCCTCTCATTTTGATTTAAATTAATCCTCAAATCTAAGTCAAAATGGTCAAATCAACTAATCTCCTTTTAAATTAATCAAATCTTGATTAATTTAAGTCTTAATCACCTAAATCCTCTAGATTTTGCAACTTGTGCAATAAATCATTTCTTTTGATTTATTAATTCCTCTAATTACTTTCAACATGACATCAAAAGGGGAATATTTCTCCAAGTTTGAAAATCCCTCCAAATGGATTTATCCTTCCAACAAGGCATTCATTTCCTCTTACATGTCCTTGTGCATTGAGCCAAGTGGGATTTAAGTCATTTCTTTCTCCCTCCAACATGTGATTTCACAAATTTGAAATTCCACCTAATATCATTTATTATGCACATTCATCAAAATGTGCTCATCTTTCCTCCATTCACACCTTGACAAGTGGAATTTGGGCATTGGATGTTGAATGATCCCACATTCCTCCATTTTGATCATTCTTCCATCTTGTTCTTCTATTTATAGAAGGCTCTTCTTCTCATTTTGGATACACAACTTAGAGAAAAGTTACTATCTTCATATTTAGAGAAAATTCATGCATTTCCATACCATTTTTCCATCATCATAGCTAGCTATTGCAGATTTCATCAAGGAAACCCATTTTTCATCATCATCAAGTGGATCAATCTTCATCAAGCTTGCAAAGGAGTTGGGAAAGGACCAATTTCCACATCAAATTGGCACCAATTCCCCCATGGGATTGAGATTTTTCATGCTTAAATAGGATTTAATAGCTTTTCTTGTTTTGTTCTTCATTTCTTTCCTATTTTGAGCATTGTAGATGAATTGCATGGGGAATCTTAGTTCTAACTTGCATATGGATCTAATATTATGTTGGTTTGCCATGTTTGTGCAGGTCTAGGATTGAAGTTGGTAGTAACCATATGCTCAACCATGGCCCTTTTTAAGGGCCTCTTTTGCAAACTCCTTACCTCCACAATTTTGGTGTCCTCATTAGTAGTAGACAAAGAAAAACACAACGAAAGTTAGGTGGGCTATACCTTTCCAATTACTTTCTTTACCAAGTGAACCTCTGAGTCATGAGTGAGGTATGATATTTTCCTTCTTCCTCTAAATCCTCTAACTCTCTCTTTGAACTATCAACCTCATTGGTTCTTTGTTGAATCTCTAATTCATCCTCAAGTATAGTATCCTCAATATTTGGCTACATTTATACCAATGTTTGCTCCTCAGTTTTAGGTTACAAAGGCTTAGGAGAACATATGTTCCTCGTAAAGGTCACATTTTAATTGTACATTTTCTTTAGTCTTAATATTCCAAACCTTACACCTTTTCACACCATTATTGTTCCTTATGAAGACACACTTATCTAATTTGAAATCCAACTTGGATCTCTTCTTATTAAGCATATCTATATATGCCTCACAACCAAAAACCCTAATATGATACTGTAATGAAGGATTATTTCTTGACCATGCCTTAGGGTTTTTTTCCAAAAGAGTTGATGCATAGAGATCCATTAAGTAAATAATAAGTTGTGCTCACAACTTTTTCCCAAAATTTCTAATCCAAACTAGCTCCACTAAGCATGCTCTTAGATCTTCATTGTAATCATGTTCATCCACTCTATAATTCTATTCCACTCAAGGGTGTATATATTTTTCTTATGGTTCAAAATCCCATGTTCCCTACAAAAGCCATAAAACTCTACCCTATCTAATTTTCAAGAAGAACTATGAACTATTTGAACTTTGAGAAGACCTTAAATTTACACCTAATGAAGAACAACCATGTTTTCTTGGAAAATTCATTAATAGAATAAATATAATATAGGTATTTTACCAATGATGGCACATCCATAGAATCAAAAACGTCATAATGAATCAAATCTAAATCCCTATAGAATGAGCTGAAACAACGAATATTGAGGTTCTCTATCTTTTAGGAGATGAAGCACAAGGGAGGGGTTCCTATTTCACTTAGTTCACTTAATGAAACCCTAGAGATCTCAATCCAATGATAGAATGAGAGAAAGAGATCTGCAATAGGGTGTCCTAGGCTATGATCAAAGATTAAAAGGGGGTTCACCACCAAGCTAGGGCTTGGAAAGATAAGTAACATGCAAAACCTAATGACTAAACCTAATGATGTGTAAAACTTGAATAAATGACCTAGAAATGAATGCAAAACATAATAGTAAACTGAGAAAACACAAAGGTGCACCTGGAAACCTGTAGAAGCTTAGATGAAGGTATAAAATGCTAAAAATATTGAATTTAATGCACATTGGGACTCATATGCCATGCTAGGCAATTTAGTCCTAGATTAGGTTTTTTGGGCCCAAGAAAAGAAATTTGGCAGTGAAAAGTTTGGAACTCTTGAAATTTGGAAAAAGGCCTGTATTGGGACTCATAGGCTAGAAGTGGCGTATCAGTCCTATTAAATTTTTTTGAGGGATCAAAGTTTGAATCTTTTCTTCTATCTCTACTCTTCCTTCCAATTCTGACTTTCGGATCCAAAATGCTAAATTCTACTTTGTAGGTGTCCTTTAGTTATCTTGTAAATAAGGTGACAACTTTGACAAGTTTGCAACCTTGAAAACTTCTTCCAATCTTGCTCTTCAATGTGTCTTCAACCTAGATCTACAAATCACACACTAAAGAGAGGGGTAAATGTTTTTGATAAAGTAAAAAACAGGTTTTACAGGGACCCAAAACCACATAGTTTACAAAATAGAGAAAAATAAGTCATCAGAGTACCCAAAGAAAGGAAGGCTGTGAAACAGAAAAAGAAAAAAAGCCAGCAGCCACTAACCAAGAACCAGCAAAAAGCCAGCACGAAGCTAGCACCAAGCACAACCAAAGCTAACCTAAGGAATTTAAAGTCTCAACAACCTCAGCTTCAAGGTTGCACATCTCCTGGGTCAGCATACTAGCCTTATTCGGCTTATTCATGAGCATTTTAAAAATATGTCAGCCTTGTCTAACCCCTTAACAGCTTCGGCCTCAGAAGGGTATGATACTAATATTAGTACGTCTGAGGACAAAGATGATTCAGACACTGAATGGGAAGAGGAAGATCCTGCCTCCCCCAAAAAGAAAGAGATGGGTAAATGTTTTTTTACTAGTGAAAAGGGGTTTTCCTTGGTCAAACCCTATTTTGGCAATCAAACCTTGAAATGAAATGAAATAGGAAGGATGAATGATGAATGAAAAAATATGTGATGTTGCAACTCACCAAACCCTTGAATAAGATGTTGCAAACATGTATGAGATGGCTCCAATGGATGTAGATCTTGACTCTTGCTTGAATGTTGTAGATCTTGAATTGAATGCTTGCTTGAATCATAAACCCTACATCACAAATGTTAGCTCAAAAACAAACATGATGCATGATGAATTTGACATGATATTTGATACTTGAATAGTGCTCCAAAATGTCTGATAATCACTCTTGAATGCTCTTGAATTCCCTTTTAAGTGCTAGAATGCTTGAATGCTTGAATTGCTAGATGACTTGTAAATTTGCTAGGAGAAAATATGTGAAATAACCTTGTATTTATACTTGTTTATGCCAAATTTCTTGAAATTACAACACTACAAGCTGGCATCAGATCTAGGAGAATCAAATCCCACCAAGAATTTGAATTTAATTTAGGTCTAAGCTAAGTGGGACTCATTCACAAGTTGGGGCATATGAGTCCCATTAGGCTAATCTTGGGACACATTTTTCAAGAAAGTCTTAGATTCATGTGAAACCTAAATCAGGGCCCCAAAACTTAGATGGGACCCATATGCCCAAGGTGGCGTATAGGTCCCAAATCACTAAATTTGGGCCATACAATCCAAAAACACATGAATTATGATTTGATGTTGGTAAATATTGGAATTAATCTTAGAAAGATGCATTAAATAAGGCTCATGGATACAAAATAAGGTCAAATAAGGCATAAAGAAGCCCAATTAATTAATGAAGCCCTAGATTAGTGTGAAAGTGTAACTTAGGTACACTTTACAACATCATAAATAAGGTACAACTAGGTCCACTTAGTTTACAAGGTCCCAATACCTAATGTGAATGTGTTAAACACATTACAACACTAAATCAAGGCAACATTAAGCTCAGTTCAATAGGGAGGACCCAAATAAGTGCAAAAATGTAGAGGGATACATTTTCCATCACTACATTTAGCCCCCACTTTAGTGAGAGGAGGAAATTGCTTCAAACTCACACTAAAGTAGACAAACTCACCTCAAGAGGGGTGCAAGTGTACCAATGCTAGTTAGATAGGATGACAACAATCAAGAGGGGTGATCAAGCCCCTAGGATCAAGATCCTATAGCAAACCAACATAGGCACAAAATAACACACATGAAAATGATATAAGGAGAAACAACAAGGCACAAGCATACACTGCCAAAGAAAAAGAGAAAACAAAAACAAAACAAAAGGGGTGGATCAATATTTGATCATTTTTCCTGCACGTTGTGGATCAAATCTAGGTTGTTTGTCCAAAAATGCATGCTCACTCTGAGGAAACAAAACTCTAAGTTGTCTGTTGGGTGAGTATCCGAAAGGGTGAGGGACATACACATGTGACCGGTATGTGCTCACAAGCAAGTGGATATGGGAAAGTCACACCTAAGTTTGGCTTCCCATACAACCAGAACAAAGCTATACCTCCTAATAACTTTGATCAGGTGCCACACAACAATGAACTTCGAGCTTCATGAGGCAAGAAAAACTTCGTATCTTGAAACTTGTGAACAAAAAAGATGGCACAACAGGGAAGAAAAGTATGTTATGCAAGGTGGCCCTATAATAGATGTTGTAAATGAAAAAGTAGTGTAAAGTACATTCAAAGGAGTTTTGCTTAGTTCATGTAAGGTCTTAACTTAGGGAACATTGTGCCTAATGTCTCCAAGCAAGGACCAATTGAAGAACAAAAGATTCACAACTTAGGGGATGCAATGTGTCACATCAAGCCACTAAGAGGAATATAATATGCTAAGAGAGATCATGCTCTTGAAGGACATCACACCTAATGTCACCACAAAGTGAAATATGCATCGCATGGAATAAGAAGACTACATCATGAAACATGAAAAATGCAAAAAGAATAATGCCAATGTATACCCCCACTTTAAAGAAATTGATGAACACCATGCTATGAGCAATTACTTTAAAGTAGAAAATGATAAATGCTAACAATAAAGTGGACATGAGACCTTATTTCGGAAGCCCTATGCAAAGCCATATGTTTCCAAATTAAGCTACGTCATGAAAAAGGAATGGGTGGCTCCCAAAATGGAACTCCAAACACATGAGGAATCCATGGATTTGGGGTTAGTATGTTATTTCTAAAATGTTTTAAGAGAGCTTGAAATTGTCATCATTCCCCAAACACTCATGGAACAAGAAGAATGACACAAAGAGAGAAAAAGCAAAGAAAAATCCTTTGGTGTCAACATGGAAGAGACCTAAATTTCTCGACACCTTGTGTCATCCCCAAAAGGAAAACACAAGATAAAGAAAAGATAAAAGAAAATATTTTGGGTCAACATGGAAGAGACATGAATGTCTCAATGCCTTGTGTCATCCCAAAAATGAAAACACAAGACACAGAAAAAAAATGGTTTATGAAATATAGAAGAATGTAGCTACAAATAGAGGAATGTCACAAAGAAAGAGAGAGACATAAAACATAACTATACGGGGAGATCACATTACACACATGTAATCACATGAAAGAAATATGAAAAAGAAACAATACAAAAGACTAGTAAGGCACATGCAAATCAACCTATTAGTAGGTCATTTGCATCCCAATTGTGTTCATTGTATACAAAAGGTAGAAAACTAGCCAAAGGGACAATAGCAAGTGTCAAACTAGGTCCACCACCAAGTTCAACACTCTTTCTAGGAGAATTATGGTTTAAGCTCATAGAAGAGGAAAATAATGTATTTAATTTGTTATGCACTTTTTCATCAATATTAGCAACCTCATCATCATCATCCAAATTAATCACAACAGGAGGTCGAATGATAATGTCTAAAGAAGGATTTAGCTCTTGTTGTGGTATAGGATCTTTTCATGTTAGTGAAGGGGGAGACTCATCGTGTATTGATTCGGTCAAGTTTGGATGTTGATTTTCTTTGTTTGTTTCTTCATTAATCTTTTGAGAAAGAGCACGATGTCTATTCCTACACTCTCGAGCATTTCTATTTATTTTAGTTTTATTTTCAAGTTGCGTTTGTGTAGGAGTAGGTTTATCAACCATAGGCTTCTTTTCTTCCCTAAGGGGAGAAACAGAAGGAAGCATGGGAGGTTGTTCAACCGCTTTCTCTTTAGCTTTGTAAAATTGTTTTATCTTAGGAGGCATGATGTGATTCTTTTTGTTATCTCTTGGTTGTTTGTAGGAAATAGGCAAAGGGTATGTCTTAGGTTGGACTTGGTTGTTTGGAATGTCTTTAGGTTCAATCATGATTTTGTAAGGATTGTAGGCCCAATCATAGGTTGAGGCATGTTTCTAAGGGATAATTTTTCTATGCATTTCACCTTAAAATTTTGATAGGATTTGAAAAAGAAGTCCTCATGGGGCTTGATAGGTTCCATAGGCTTGGGCCAAAATAAATCTAATGAAAATTTTCCATGGGAAGACAAAGGATTAAAGCCACTATGGTGAACTGTAAATATTTCATTGTCAAAGGGAAACTTTAAGCATTTTTGCACAACCGATAGGATGAATTCCATAGAGTGTAGCCATGGGTTACCAAGCTTCACACGGAATTGATCTGACATCGAGATGATGGAGAATGAGACATATAATTTTTTCAATCCTATTTGTAAAGGAAGGGTGATCAATCCCATCGTAGGGAAAGAAAAACCATTATGCATCTTTATCCATGCTTTTGGTTTGTCATATGTTTCTTGATAGAGTTCATGCATGAGTAAAAATTCTTCAATGATCACATTCTCTCCATAGACGAGATCAATTAATATCCCATTAGTGGGCTTGTCATTGATTCAAACAACTATGTAAAGAGGACCATCAGGTGCATGTTTAAGTATACCTTGTGAGGAGAAAGTAATGTCAAGAGGATTTTTAGTTCGACCCTTACGAGGTTGAGTTTTGATCAATGCAATTAAACCCTTTTTAATAGTATCCATATCCATAGGACTAGTATCCAGAGGATCTTGTTCAATAGTATCCATGTTGTCATCATTTGTTTCAACATTCATCACATCATTCTTCTTAGTTTCACTAGCTTTGACAAATGAAATATCATGGTTTGGCATAGGGTTGGTAAAGATTTCCAAGTTTTGGTTAGGAGGGGTAATGAACTTATTTCCTTGATCATTAACACCTCCAATTGAAAGATAACCAAAATCAATGAGGTTCTTGCACAAGATGTTTAAGACACTTGCAATGTTTCGTATCATGCCCTTTTTTTTGGTGATAATGGCAATATGAATTTGATCTAAATTTCAGAGGTAAAGGTCTATTATGATCAAGAGTTTTAACGAGAGGGAAGGTGATCATTTTATGTGAACTAAAATTTGTGACATTGTGTTATGAAGGGTATCGGGTAAGGGAGTAAATTGTCTAGTTGGATCCCCAAATAGGAAAGGAGTTGTATTCCTTATAGTAACCACTTGGGTATCGACATGTTGATTTGTTTGTTGAGGGGGGTTAAGTTGAAGGAAGCATTTATTCTATTTTCTAAAAGGTTGGTAATTGTTTTTGTTTGCGAACTCAAACTTCTCAGGTCAGCTAGAGGTGGGTTTTGTGACATGACTACTAACCAAGTTTTGATAATCACGAAGGGTAGTACACAAGTCTACAAAGGAGGGAAATTTAATTATGGTAATCTTATCTTGTATCTTAGTTTGCAAGTTCTTAGTGAACATCTATTGAAGGTGAGGATCGAGAATCTTTACGTCGATTTGGGAATAAAGTGATTGGTAGCGTGAAATAAAGTTAGTAATATTTTCATCATCTTTTTGCTTACATCTTATCAAATTGGCTAAGGTAATTTTAGGACTCATATGTTCTTGGAAGTGGTTTATAAATACCTCAACAAGTTCATTCAATGAATGAATTGAGTTATTTAGTAACAAGGAAAACCATTCTAAGGCAGTATCCTTCAAGGATCTAGGGAAAAGCTTAGCCAAGTGCTTATCCTCAAGAATAAAGTCACTACATAAGGTAGTATAAGCAGAAACATGGTTAGAAGGATCTCCTTTCCCTCCATATTTCTCAAATATAGGCACCTCTATAGCTTGTGGCAACAGTGTTGTCAATATCTCCAAGGATAAGGGATTGCTTTTGACATAATATGTAGGTTGGCCATTTTGATTTTGGTTTATGGTGGAAACTTGATTTTGAAGGGATGAAATAGTTTGCACAAGTTGATTTATGAGGGTGTCATTGTTTACATTTTGAGATGGAGGTGAATATGGTAGAGGTGTATATGTGTTCGAGGGACAAGTGAATGGAATGCTTATGGGAGGTAAAGTGGTAGGAGATATGATGTGCGATGCCACCAAGGTACTAGGGATGCTAGTGGAAATACCCAAGCTAGGAATGACACTACTAGTAGGTTGCATTGTTGTTGTAACTTGAGGGTGGTATAGGTAGAAATAGAGAGAATGGTTGTGGGAGGAGGAATTTGGGTTCCTCATTGACTTTGGACATTGTTTGAAGGTAAAGTACAACTAGTGGTTGAGGTAAGATGTTTTCCAAAGATCTAAACTATGTTATGCACAAGGTCAACTCCTTCTTCACTTTCAATCATGTGATGCATGTTATCTATGGTAGGGATAGTGGCAGTTGAAATGTTTTTAGTACTTACCTGATTTTGTAGGTTTGCTAGGTCTTCATGGATTTGAATTATGTTTTCTTGCGGAATACTAACAATCATTGTTCCAACATGCATCAGAATACTTGAAGGTAGTGAGTTGTTAAGGGTATGGTCCATACCTAATATACTAATGTCAATACTAGGAGTGAAAGAGCTAGATAACCCAAGATCCAGATTAATTGTGCTATCGCGATATGACATGAGTCTCAAACTCCATCTCACTATAGTATTAGCAATAGGACACCAAGTAGAAAAAATCATACAAGGGACAATCAAGGAAATGAAAGATGCAATGAACACAAGATAAATTCCATGGTCTAATTATAATTCAAATGAAATTAAGCTACATACAATGAAATGAAGAAAACATAAACTCTGTGGTGCATGGGCACCCTTGGTTTCAAGTGCACCCTTGGGTTCATGTAATGAATTTTTGGTTTTGTCTTGTCGATGTTTATTTCATGTTAATAAGGAGGTAATTTCAAATAATTTGGTGTCAAGTTTGAGTTTTTAGGTGCAAGGAAAGTGCAAAAGTGTAAAAGTTGTCAAAATTGTAAAAAAAGTTGTCAAGCAACTTTTGCAAAATGTCAAAATTGACTATTTGTTAGCCACTAACCAAAATATGGTTAGAAATAGTTGGAATATGGTTGTATATGCATAAATATTCCTTGTATGCTCGAGGAGAGGGGTTGGATAAAGAATTTGAAGAATAAGTTTCTTTCTTGCACGTGTATTTTTGTGTTTTTCTACATTCTTCTAACTTTTGTCACATTGTAAGGACATTTGGTGTACTATACGGATTGAATATTGTTTGGAAATGTGAAGGATTATCTTAATGTTATTATGCTTTTGGTTTGATGAATATTCTTTAAGTTTAGAGGGATAAATCAACATTTTGGTGGAACTAGTTAGAAACCCTATCTAAGGTTATAGGGAACAATAAAAATGCCATTTTTGGAGTTTCCTCCATGAACAACCCAAGAAACCTTGTAATAAATTTTTCCCTGATGCCTTCAACCTCCCTAAAATATTTGAAATTTGGATTTGTACATGTGGAAGAACAAGATGACAGTTTGTTGCATTTTGGTTTGTTTTACAATCAAAACTCCTCTTTGGGATTTCCTTGCTAAAGTCTTGGCACTGTAGCATTGTTTGGTGTTTGATGAAGGCTAGGAAAAGTGGAAGATTGATGTTTACACCTTGGAATCCCTTTGGTTTTCCATTTTCATCGTGGGTTAGAGTTTGCACCTTGTTACATATGAAACAATTGGCTGTCCCATTGTAATTGACTGTCTTTTGAAGTTGCCACCTTTTGAATTTGGTTCTAGATGTTGAAAGGTTACCAAACCATTATGAAAAGGATCGTAACATCATTTCTACCCCTTCTCCATATGTTATTCCACACTACTGCAATGCCTTCCTTGCTTGAAGGATCAAAAGGTCTACTACCTAATAGTGTCAATGTGTAGAAGTCTGCCTTTGCCATTGTTGCACATGGAAACCATTAGTAATTGCATGAAGACTAATTTGTATTGGTAAACCCTACCCTTGATCTACATCACTTTGAAAACTAAAATAGACAACTAACAATAGCAAACAAAAACACAGAAACAAAGTTTTTAATGCTGGAAAATATAGTTTAAAATATATAATGGGATTAAATCGCCTAGAGGGGCGTATGAGTCCCAATCAGGGTTTTCTAGGGTTTGAATAATGAATAACAATCACCATAGAATACCCAAAAATCAAGAAAAACCACCTATCCTGGGACTAAATCGCCCAGAGGGGTGTATGATTCCTAGATTAGGGTTTTTGCACTATTTTTAGTAAATTCTATGCAAATGTTATGTTTTCTATTTTGAATGATTTCTATACTAAGTGGAATTACAACTTTTAGATGAAATTCAATGATGCAAAAGGAAAAAATGTAACCTATATGCACTTTCACTAATGCATAGTTTAGAAACCCTATATGCAAATTAACTAATGCAAGACCTAATGCAAAGTTAATGAAAGCTATATCTAGGATTATGATGCACTCCAAATTAAAATTAAGGTGTTCTAAATGTAGGCTCACCAAAATGAAATAAAGAAAATAGGGTTTCTCTATCTTTTAGGAGATTAAGCACAAGGGAGGGGTTCCTATTTCACTTAGTTTCACTCAAGGAAACCCTAGAGATCTTAAAATCCAATGATAGAATGAGAGAAAGAGATCTACAATAGGGTGTCCTAGGGTATGATCAAAGATTAAAAGGGGGTTCACCACCAAGCTAGGGATTGGAAAGACAAGTAACATAAAAAACCTAATGACTAAACATAATGATGTGTAAAGCTTGAATAAATGACTTAGAAATGAATGCAAAACATAATAGTAAAGTGAGAAAACATAGAGGTGCACCTAGAAACCTATAGAAGCTTGGATGAAGGTTTGAAATTCTAAAAATACTGAATTTAATGAGCACTAGAACTCATACACTAGGCTAGGTGATTTAGTCCCAGATTAGGGTTTCTAGGCAGGAATAGAAATTTGGCAGTGACAAGTAGGGAACTCTTGAAATTTGGAAAAAGGCCTATGTTAGGACTCATATGCTAGAAGTGGCATATCATTCCTATTCAATTTTTTTGAGGGATCAATGTATGAATATGCTCTTCTATCTCTACTCTTCCTTCCACTCCTGAATTTTGAATCCAAAATGCTAAATTTTTCTTTGTAGGTGTCCTTTAGTGATCTTGTAAACAAGGTGACAAATTTGACAAGTTTGCAACCTTGAAAACTTCTTCCAATCTTTCTCTTCAATGCGTCTTCAACCTAGATTTGCAAATCACACACTAAAGAGAGGGAAAAATGTTGTTTTGTTAGTGGAAAGGTTTGGCTTGGTCAAACCCTATTTTGGTAATCAAACGTTGAAACGAAATGAAATAGGAAGGAGGAATGATGAATGAGACAAATTAATACTAAAGTTCAAAAACACTAAATTTGAAGTACACATAACATAAAATTAATTCAACCACACACATGATATAAAGTCTTAAAAGTTCAAGAATGTCAAAGTGTAAATGCACATGTAAAGGGAATATCAACACACTTATAAAGTTCAAACATGGCAAATTTGAAACACAATTGACACAAAATTAATTAAATAATGCACATGATAGTTCAAGCATATCAAAGTTATTTTAGGCATATATACACAAAATGTGTTCATACCAAATTTTTTTCAAACACGTGTACTTAAAAAGTGATTTCAAATGCTAGTTCAAAAACATACTTCATGAAAATAAAAAGAATGAAAAATTTGGTTCAAACACACATCATGCACACAAAGTGAAAGCTAAAGTTCAAATATTCTAAATTTGAAGGATGCTTACCACAAAGCTGATGCAAACAAACACATGATTTAAATGCTTAACAACTCAATCATGTCAAAGTTCAAACACACATGTAAAGGTAATTTGACACATTATAAAGTTTAAACATAAAAAATTTAAAGCACACTTAACATGAAGTTAATTAAAAAATACACCTAAAATAAATTCTTAAAATTTCAAGCTTCCTAAAGTTAGTTTAGACATACATACAAAAAACGTGAATATCAAAATTGGTTCAAACACACATCACACATGCACAAACTTGAATGCTAAAGTTTAAAAATATCAAATTTGAAGCATACATAACAAAGATAATTCAACCACACACATGACATCACTTAAAAGTTCAAGCATGTCAATGTTCAAACACACATGTAAAGGGAATATTGACATGCTCGTTTAAAGTTGTTTAACATGCTAAATTCAAAGAACACATAACACAAAGTTAATTCAACAATACACATGATATAGATTCTTATAAGTTTAGGAATTCCAAAGTTAGTTTAGACACACACAAAATGTGAATTCCTAAGTTTGTTCAAACACAAGTGGACATAAAATATGATTCATCATGTTAGTTAAAAAACATATTTCTTACAAACAAAAGTAAATGCTAAAGTTAGTTTAAACATACATCATGCACACAAAATTTGAATTCTAATGTTCAACATTACTAAATTTATAACAAAATTAACAAAAGTTTAATTCAACCACACACATGACATAAATTCTTAAAATGTCAAGCATGTCAAAGTTAAAACACACATGTAAAGGGAATTTTGACACACTTTTAAAGTTCAAACATGCCAAATTTGAAGCACATTTAACATAAAGTTAATTTAACAGTACACATGATGTAAATTCTTAAAAGTTCAGGCATGCAAAAATTCAAACACTCATGTAAAAGGAAAATTCACATGCTTGTAAAGTTTAAATTCACTTACACACAAAGATAGTTTTCACACACACAAAGTGAGTGATAAAATTAAAACATTCTTAAATTTCAAGCACATTTCACATTTATTTAGTTCAAGAGAACACTATTTAAACATACAAATTTAATGCTAAAGATAAAAAATACCAAACAAGCACATAAAGCGAATGCCAAAACTTATAGACTCTTCACAAAAAGTGAATGTGAAATTTGAAACATACATACACACACCAAAAGAATAATAAGAGGACCAAATCTAAGTAAATGGTAAAATTTAAATAAATGCAAAGTGAATGCTAAAATTAGTTAAGAAATACACACATATACAAAGTGAGTTTAAACAAACACATACACACAAATAATAACTAGATCAAATCCAAGTGGATGCAAAATATCATAGTTCAAACACTAACTTTACACATTATAACAAAGTAAATGCTAAAATATAAAAGATGTCAAAGTTCAAAGAAACAAACAAAATAAATGTTAAAGCTTATAGTACACACAAATAATAACTAGATCAAATCCAAGTGAATGCAAAATATCATAGTTCAAACACAAACTTTACACATATACAAAGTAAATGCTAAAATATAAAAGATTCGAAAGTTAAAAGAAACAAACAAAACAAATGTTAAAGCTTATAGACTCTTCGCACAATGTGAATCTAAAAGTTGAAACATAACACACACACACACAAATAGTAAGAGGATCAACTCTAAATGAATGGTAAAATTTAAATAAACTTCATACAAAGGGAGTGCTAAAGTTAGTTTAAAAATACACACATTCACAAGGTGAGTGTTAAAGTGAATGCAAAAGTTGCTTCAAACACACACTTCATGCACACAACAATGAATACCAACACACACTTCATTTGCACATGCACAAACACACACACACACACACACACACACACACACACACACACACACACACACACAGAGATACAAAGTGAACACCAAAATTTAAAAGAAATTAATACACATAAAGTACTCTAAAGTTTAGACATTCCAAAGTTAGATCAAGCATGTGTAGTGTATACACATACAAAGTAAACGCTAAAGATAAAATATGTCAAAGTTCAAATAAACACATAAAGTGGATCTCAAATCTTACACACTCTTCATATAGAGTGATTGTGAAATGACACACAATCAAATCTAAATAAATGGTAAAATTTAAATAAATTTCATGCAAATTGAATTCTATAGTTAATTCAAAAATCAAAGATGCAAATAATAAGTGCATAAAATCCAAGTGAATGTCAAAGTTGGTTTAAACATGCACTTCACATATATGTAAACACTAAAGCTCAAACATACACTTCAAAAAATCAATAAGTGCACACAAAGTAAATGCCAATTTTCAAGCACATTTTACATAATGTTGGTTGCCACACACCTCAAATACATAAAGTTAGTTCAAATACACACTTCAAATGGATGTAAATACTAAACTTCACACAACCTTCACACAAAATGAATTATAAAATTAGTTACTATTCACTCTCACACATATTATGTGAATGTTAAAGTTAGTTCAACACTAAAATGAATGGCAAAGTTGAACACACTCATTTCACACAAACAATAAAGTGAATGTCAAAGTTCAAACATATACTTCACAAAAATAATAAGTGCATACAAAGTAAATGACAAAATTTACACACACACACACAAATTCAATACAAAATTTAAAAGAATAATTTATACAAAATTGGTGAATACCAAAGTTCACACACACACTTAGCGTAAATTATAAATAGATAAAAAGTTATATGAATGTACCTTTGAAGTTTAAAAACACAATTCACACAAGAATTCATAAATTCCTAGTTAATAAAAAAACATAGCTAACAAAATTCAAAACTCTCTCATGCAAAGTTTGTGAATATCAATCAAAACAATTAAGTGAATTGAACTAAAGATAAAAAAAATTATACTTCTCACAAAAGCTTAAAACATACCACACAAACAATAAGTGTATGCTTAGTAAAAACATGCTTCATACAATCAAATATAAGTGGAGTCAATACAAAATTTTAAAACTCTCTTCATACTAAGTTTTTGAATGCCAAAATACAAAGTTCAAACATTAAGTGCATTGAATAGAAATTTAAAATTCACTTCATAGAAGTTTGTGAAGTAAAAGTTTAAAACTCCCTTCAATGAAACTTCATGAATATCAAACTAAAAACATACTTCACAAAAATAATTAGAACACAAAAATTAACACAAATTTACAATTCATACAAGAGATAGTTACCATATGTCAAAGACCAAAACATACTTCACACAAACAATAGATATTGACTTTCAAAGATGAAAGGAAAACACATCACACTAACAATCCAAAGATCAAAAATCACTAAATATATAGTGAGACACACTTTTGTTAAACAATAAGTGGATTAAAAGTGTCGAATTTCACTTCACAAAAATAATAAGTGGAAAACATAAGTTTATCTTATCTAACTTATGAGTAATAAAATAAGAATTAGAAGTGTAGTTCAATATACCTATGAATCAAAATATTATAGTGAAAATTAATTTTGTAATAATTTATTAGCTCGATATTTTTTAATATTAAAAGTATTATTTGATTGTCTTGTCACTTTTTAATTATATATTATTGTGCATACTGGAGTGCTAAATATATGTTGTTAGTATTCTGAATCTAATAAGACATTAAGTTTTAAGCAATATAAAATAAATCCACCAAATACATCCATAAAGACACTAGCCTTTTAGGAATGACCATGGCCAATGGCCATTCCCTCAAGCCTTTGGAAGGAGCAGTTTGTCCCCTTCCCCAAATTTTTTTTTTTATTAAAACTAAAAATATCCTTTATATATTACGTCTCTAAAAATCAACATGACTTCAAAAATTTATTCAAATTTTCTAAAAAAGCTTCAAGTGACTTCACCACCATCAATATCCTCGTATATTTTTCTTGTTTGAATGGCTGCTCACATATTCCATGTATATTTATTTTCCTACAAATATAAAATACAACTAGTAATCAGTATGTTAATCAGAATTTGACTAATAATTAATCATCTATTAAAAAAACAAAGACACATGACAACCAAACAAATGACATCTACTACACTAGCAGAATGATTTCTTATTTAAATGAAGTTCAACTATATCAAAATAAGTCTCGATTAACCAACAATAATATTTAATAAGAAAATAAAGCCATATCTCCATACTAACAAACCTGAAAATACAAAATAGTATTAAATATAAAAATTAGATTTAAATCAAATAATTATCCTCATTAAAAATTGATTAACAGAGAAGAAAATCAATTACCCAGCAAATAAACTGTTGAAATTATTGTTAAGGAGCAGTTAAGGAATTGTAATCTGAAGAAGTATTGGCATTAATCAATCACAACCAATTAGATTTTGGGAGTTTTTTGGAAGAATAGATTTTATAAAACCTTTGAAACTGACACATACACAAGGATTTAGAGAAGATTTAATATGTGTTAGCATGCTTTGGTGAACTCAAAGGTATGGAAATTTTCACTTGATTAAATTGTGAATGAGGTTTGTTTGAGAGTCAATATTGAACCCTAGATTGTTAGATGATTAGAGTTTGGCTGCAAGACCATGTATACTAGACTATGGACCCTAGAATTTAAACACTAGATTATAGAAAATAATTTCCCTAAATATGAGAAATCGAGCATTGTATTCTAGATGTTTGCCTTAAAAATTGGATCCTAGACCTTGGGCCCTATCTCTAGATTTATAGATCATGAACCCTTGACCAAGAAACCTATACCATTTATTGTGAACCCTTAGAGCTTGGATTTGGGATCACTAGGACCTTAGCATTATGCATCCTCAACAAGAAACATATACCCTCTACCATAAATCCTTGGACCATTGGTGTTGAACCCCATCCCTAGAGCCTTGACTTTAGATACTAGGATGTGGACACTATACCCTTTGAACCTAGGTTATAAGAAGTTGTCCCTCAAACCGTAGACCATGTGCCCTTATATTGTGTCCTTGATCCTTCACCTTGGAATCCAAGACATCTTGAACATTACACTTTGAGAACTTGATCTTGGGCCTTGGAATTTAGACTATATAATGAAAGCATGGACCCTATAGATCAAATCCTTGAAGCCAAACCTTGTTTCTAGACACATGATCCTAAAGCATTTTAGCTTGGAAGTTGGATCCTAAACCCTAGAACCTTAAATTTGGACCCATGAACACTATATGTTCTAGCTTGGATTCATGGACCATGGACTTTAGATCAAGGAACTATTACTAAATATTGTGATCCCTTAGATGAGCTAGACTTTAGAAAATTGGACCTCACACCTTAGACCAAGAAACCTTTTCCCTATGTCTTTAACCATGGAAATTGGACCATGGGCCCTAGATATTTGACACAAGACCTTAGATTGCGGATGGTAGACACATGAAACTGGGCCTCAAATCCGAGAGCTTAGACCTTGGAGCCTACGATCTCTTTCTATCCCTATTATGCCTTTCTTTCATTCCTTTTTTTTGTAGTGTATTTAGTTATCTCTATTATTCTACCTTTATCTTCAAGTTTATATCTCTCTACATATTTTTCCCTTTCTCATTCTTTTTCTTTTTTTTTGTGTTTCTTTGTCTTTCATTCTTTTATTATTTCTTTATTTCTATTATTTTGTGCTCTCTCTTTCTACTTCAATCTCTCTTTATTTCTTGAAACCTTTTTTCTTCCAATCTATATTTTTTTCCCTCTTGACCTTTCTTTTTATCTTTGGCTCTCTTTATAATTGCCTTTTTGTTTATCCCTTCTTTCTTACTATTTATTTCTATCCCTATTATGCCTTTATTTCATTCCGTCTATTTCTATCCCTATTATGCCTTTATTTCATTCCCTCTATCTTATTCTCTCTTTATCTCACATGGTTTAGATCTATTTCCCTTTATCATTCTTTTCCTTGTTGATGTTTCTCTATCTCTCTCT
This sequence comes from Sequoia sempervirens, assembly GCA_007258455.2. Classification (NCBI taxonomy): domain Eukaryota; kingdom Viridiplantae; phylum Streptophyta; class Pinopsida; order Cupressales; family Cupressaceae; genus Sequoia; species Sequoia sempervirens. The sequence goes on along the minus strand of VDFB02032431.1, from coordinate 57,297 downwards.
TTCTTTTTTGCTATTTCTTTATTTCTATTATTTGATTCTCTTTATAATCATCTTTTATTTATCCCTTCTTTCTCACTATTTATTTTTATCTTCAATTCCATTTTTCATTATAAATGTTCAAAAATTTATTTCTTCATCTTTATCTTTCTATCTCTCCTTTTATTCATTTGTTAGTGTTTCTCTTTCTTTTATTCTTTCTATATTTTTTGATTTGTTTATTTCTTCATTTTTCTATCTTTTTATGACTTTCCTTCTCTCTTTTTTCTTCTTCCTTTATTTTCTTTTTCTTTTTCTTTTCTCTCTCCTTCCTTTTCCTTTCTTCTTTTCTAATTATTTTTATTTTTCCCAAATTTTAATTTCCTTCTTTATATTGGCCATCCCTCTTTTTTATATTTTATTATTTCTATCTTTCTCGCTTTGTTTCTTCCTTCCTTTTTCTTACTTTTTGTCACTTACCTTCACTCTTTTCTCTTCTTCCTTTGTCTCTTTTCTCTTCATTCTTTTTTTTTATTTCCTCCTTTTTCTTTTTTCTTTTGTGTGTCTCTCACCCCAAGGTGACACCCATTCTCCACCCCAACTTGGAAAAATGTACAAGATAAAGGTAAGGCGGGTTAGATGTTGGGCTGGGTCACAGGGTACCCCTAAGTCAACAAAAAAAGAAGAAATAGAAGTCCATACCTTTTTATCATATTTGAAAGGGGTTTGTGTGTATCTCACCCCAGTGTGGCACCCATTATTGACCCCAACTTGGAAAGATGTAAGACCAAGTTAAGGCGGGTTAGGCATTGGGCTAGGTCGCAGGGATACCCCTAAGTCAACAAAAAAAGAAGAAAAGGAAGTTCATACCGTTTTATCATCTTTGAAAGATATTGTTGTGTCTCTTATTTTTTGTTTCTCTCACCCCAATGTGGCAACCATTCTCAACCCCAATTTGGAAAAATGTAAGGCCAAGGTAAGGCGGGTTAGGTGTTGTGTTGGGTCGCAAGGATACCCCTGAGTGAACAAAAAAGAATAAGAAAGAGAAGTCCATAACTTTTTATCATCTTTGAAATGGGTGTGTGTGCCTCTTCTTGTATGTGTCTCTCACTCTAAAGTGACACCCATTCTCGACCCCAACTTGGAAAAATTTAAGACCAAGGTAAGGCGGGTTATGTGTTGGGCCGAGTCGCAAGGATACTCGTGAGTCAACAAAAAAAGAAGAAAGAGAATTCCATACCTTCTTATCACTTTTGAAAGGGGTTTGTATGTGTCTCACCCAGATGTGACACCCATTCTTGACCCCAACTTTGAAAAATGCAAGACCAAGGTAAGGAAAATTAGGTGTTGGGTTGGGTCGCAGGGATACCCCTAAGTCAACAAAAAAAGAAGAAAGAGAAGTCCATACCTTTTTATCAACTTTGAAAGGGTTTGTGTGTCTCTTCTTGTGTGTGTCTCTCACCTAGCATGACACCCATTCTCAACCCCAACTTGGAAAAATGTAAGACCAAGGTAAGGCGGGTTATGTGTTGGGTTGGGTCACAGGGATACCCCCGAGTCAACAAAAAAAGAACTTAGAGAATTTCAATCATTTTTATCATCTTTAAAAGGGGTTTGGATTGGAATATTTTGATTAATTGGAGACCAATTTACAAAAAAATCATAATGTGATTTTAGTGTACGTGTTGATTAATACACCAACAATCCATTCATATTAAGTAACATAGCGTCTGTCTCGTCTGCCCTTTGGATCAAAGGTGCCTTAGAATAATTTATATCCCTATGACCCAGCTGACCCCTTCCTAACCCCAACTTGGAAAAATGTAAGACCAAGGTAAGGCAAGTTGGGCATTGGGTTGGGTCGTGGGGATACCCAAAGTCCACAAAAAGAAAATGAGAGTGAGTTGCATACCTTTTTATTGTCTTTGAAAGGGGTTTGGATTGAAATATTTTAATTAATTGGAGACCAATTTAAAAAAATCATAATGTGATTTTAGTGTACCTATTGATTGATATGCCAACAATCCATTCCTATTAAGTAGCATAGCATCCTTCTCCTCTTCCCTTTGGATCAAAGGTTCCTTAGAAGAATTTCTATCCTCCTTCGTGACATTTGCATAACACTATTACAAAGGGGAAGATAGGTGTATTATGGAATCAACCCAAAACTAAAGAGGGATGAAAAAAAAAGAACTGAAATAGGTAAAGCCAAGGAATTCTTTGTCATAGGACTGAAATCTAGAAACCATGGCTTCACCAATCAAAATTATTTCTTTATTTACCCTCCCCATATATCTTTCTATCTTTTATTTGTTATCCATTTTCTCATCCTCTTAATTATCTCTCTTTGTCTATCTATCTTTGTTGTCCATTTCTATTTTCACATTTTTATACTTTTTCTTAGTTTCTTTCTCTTTATTCTCTCACTTTCTCACTCACTCACTCACTCTCTATTTATTTTATTCTCTCCAAATATCTTTTACCTTTATCTTTTTACATTTCTTTGTCATTTTTTCCTTTTTATCTTTGTATGCAGATTTGTCATTCTCTCCCTCCCTCTATTTATTGTACTTTTTCTCTTTTTGTTAGTCTCTTTTTCTATAACCTTTTTCTTGTTGGCTAAGGTTGATTGAGCATCTCTTATAGGTCACATAGTTTTCATTTACTTGTTCACATGGGGTGCAAGTAGAGAGATTGATGTTTTGGACATATTCACGGAGACTATGTATTTGTAGTGTAATCTTCATCCATGAGATAATACATCGTGTGGATAGTTTTGGAGGCTTGGTTTTTCTCTCATGCGAATTTTTCTACAATATATCTCGTATCATGTCTTCTTTATAATTTTGTCTATTCTTTTGCATATTTTTTACTCATGAAGTTTTGTGGAAATAGTTTTATATTGATGCAAAGTTTTCTTCCTTTGGTATCAAAACCTAGTTGTTAGGTTGTGGGTGGAGATCACCTTAATATTGTTAATGCTTGGAAGGAGTAGGTTTTTGTGCATAACGAATTCCATGGATTTGTAAGAAAATAATAAAGGAATTTTAAAAATAGTTTTATATGAATTTTTGAAAATAATTTTTGTTTGGTTGCAAATTTTTGTGTATAAGATTATATTTAGTGAAAAAAAATCAACTATATCATTTCTAGTTGAAGAATTTTGGGGACCAGGCCTTGGACTGATGACCAACTGAACTGGTGGTCACAACCAACATGTGAAGACTAATGGATTTTTCATTGAGGTGGGTGAACACAAATTGTTTGTAAGGCCATCATACAAGTTTATTGAGGGCCAATGAGAACAAAAATTAGGGTTTATCAAGATTTTCTTATTAGGAAACATGAAAAATAAAAAATCCTTTAAGGCTTCCCTTGTGGGATTGAATAAGTAAAATTCTACATACATAAATCCAAATAAAGCTAGAGGGAAGCACATAATGTGCAATCTAGGGATTTCATGAGTTGGGCACCATAGCTTATTAATAGATAGGGCATAAAAGGGATATATTTGCATGGGGTAAAATGATCATAATGAGCTCAGAAAAAGAGAGGTCAGTTTTATTTTTAAGGGAAACTAATGACATGTTGCACAAACTTCTTTATACCCTAAATACTAGAAATTGGACATTGTTCCCATGACACCTAACTCTCTAGATGTTGAAACCTTCACAAAGAAACCTCTAGTATTTACCAAGTGAAGTCTTAGACCAAACCAAATATTTATAATCTAAAGGATTGTTTTGTTTTAGGTCCTATTAGTAGTTTAATTTTTCTATTTTATGAAAACTCAAACTGAATTATATGGGGAGGCTTTGTATGATCTAAAACTCAAAACTATAAACATAATTTATATTTATACATAATGTTTAAGATTTGAAAGGAGTTTTCCATTATATATAAATATCTAATTGAATATGTATTTTTTTTGGTTGCTAGTATTAGACTATCAATAGTCAAGACTTGCAATAAGATTTTCACTTTTAAAGAAGGGTAATTTAGCAAACACTATTGATATTCTTAGCTTCCACTACAACAAATCCCTATGATTTGCTCCACTTTTTTCTCCATTTTTTGCTTCCACCCATTGTTTTAATGTATTTTTTAGCAATTTTTTGAAAATGTCAGCACTATTTATTGGGATGTCATAATTTTTGGCGTTTATTGCGCTGACCAATACAAGTTGGCGCTAATTAGCGCCCTAAGTAATGTCGTATTTAGTGCTGATATTAGCTTTGAGTGTAGCGCCTCTTTTAGCTTCGAGTTTAGCTTCGGGTTTAGTGCCAATTTAGACACCCCTATGTCGAAGAGACTTATTTATATGTCTCATAGAAACATAACTCTTGGATATAACGAAGTAATGTCGATGAGACATTGAGATATCAGTAAGAGAAAAAAGATTGTCTCATTGACACTCTTCAAGTAATGATCAAAAGCATACACCGCTATATTGCCAGGAAGGTGAGCAACATATGCGGTAGAGTGGTATAAACTGCAACCCCGCAACAAGAAGCCTTGAGAAAGGCGGTAGTGCGGTAAACAACAGAAGGGAAGGGCAGAACACTACTATACTACAACGATAATCACAAGTCTCCCCGACATGGCAGAGTTACACCGATATATAAAGAAATACCGCCGAAGGAAAATATCGATGAGACAGTGGCATATCGGCAAGAGATATTAACTTGTCTCATCGACACTAGAAACCAACATCAGAGGAACATAAGATCTAATGTTGATGAGACATTGAGATATTGGTAAGACAAATAAGATTGTCTAATTGACACTCTTCAAGTAATGATCAAAAGCATACACCGCTATACCGTCGGGAAGGTGAGCAACATATGTGGTAGAGCGGTATACACCGCATGCCCACAACAAGAAGCCTTGAGCAAGGTGGTAGTGCGGGAAATGTGGCATCATTACAATTGACAACAATAAATGCAAAAAATCATATCAATCGCCAAAATTAAATGCTATTAAATTATTAAGGGTTGCCAAAACTAATATGACTGAATACCGCACCATCCAAAGATAAGTGAGTTTTCCCAATATCACACTCAATTGTAGTGCACTAGCATGGAAGGAGCTAAGGATATGAGAAGGAGAAGTCTTGCAAGCGTGAAATACTCGGGTAAGTGCACGAAAACTCTTTGAAAGAGCTCTGTTAATATAGAAAATATTTCAAGGTTTTGTCATCTGAAGCCATAGTAGAGAAAATTGAAACATGCCTCCTAAAAGAAAACAATCAGAAGTAAAAGAAAGTCATCCTAAAATTAAAGATGAAGAACCTAAAGTAAAGAAGAGACCACTCCATCAGTCCATATTAGATATACTTCCAGGGTCTACTAAAGACAATAATAAGAAGTTTCTCGTGGACACCGCACAAATTTGTAGGGATGCGCTCATTTCCAAATCTAGATGGGACCTATTTTGGTATTTTTACAGTAAGAGAAATAAGGAGATTCCAGTGTCAAACGCTTGGATGTTGGATATAGCAAGGTTGATTGTCCCAAATGTGTTTGTTGATGTAGAACTTATCAGACTGCTAGCCAAACACTATCAATTAGCTACCAAAATAGTAATGTTTCCAAACGACACAGTATTGGCAGAAGTAAACAGAAAAGCCATCATTGAGTGTTTTGGCTTAAACAAGTAGGCTCTAACAAAGATAAACCTGCAAAAAAGTGAGGAGGATTATGCTAGGTTAAAAAGGACTTATAGAAGTGATGAGGTACCCTTATATATGAAAAGAGGCATTGGTAACAGAACATTCCCCATCTCTACTACCACTACTGAACCATTTAATGTGATAGATTTTCAGTATTACTTTGTGAATACATATTTAGCTCTTTGCCAAGTGTTGGTGATAGATGCTCAAGATAAAATTCCAATAGGCCTAATGATGATGGCCATGAGAATTCAAAACCTTGAAACTAATATTGAATATGACTTTGCTTCATACCTTGAGAAGGTGTTAGATGATGAATTCTCCCAAGTTATAGAGGATAGAGCACCGATTACATTCAAACACTATTCCCTACCGTGTCATCTAATATTGTACCAGAATAGGGACCAATGAACTAAAAGAATAGACTTGGCTACAGTAGATGAGCAAGGGAATCCCACACCTGTCCAAAAATGGTGCTATATTTGGGACAGTTGGTGCAAGATTTCAAGCTTTGTTGTATTCTACGAAGACTTTGTACACATAATCCTTCAATTTCTTAGGTACACAATACCAAGATTGTCAACCAAAATATTGCAACTAGTGAGACCTTTGGATTTCAGACCAGAGCAGGGTCATACACACAATTTTGGAGATTGGTTCTTCCTCCCAGAAGTTACAATAATAAGAGTTTATGGATGCCCTGTTGCTCCACACATACTGCCAAAATTTGTGCCCCTTAGATTAGCATTTCTTTAATTTATGTGGAAAATGATGTGGATGGTGAAATATGTAATGCACAAGTAGAAGAAAGGCACTTTCCTTCCAAACCAAACCAAGTGTGAAGATTGGACTGTAGGATCAGACACACTAGATGAGTATAGTATTATTTGAAGACAATATACGCATTGAAATCTAGAAAAGAAAGACCCTTTGACCCTGAAAATCATATGAACAACATAAGGCACAATCTTCTTACCAAAGTGAGAGTGCCACACCAAGTGGATTTTGAAGATGTCATAAGGAACTGCATTACTTATAATGATGTATTTAGTAGAAGGAAAAAATGGGAATATATGAAGAAGGTTGAAGAACAGATGAAGCAGAGGTCCAAGGATTTCCTAGGATACTTTTTTGAGGAAAAGGAACCCATCAAGAAGATAGAATTGATAATTGGTAGATTTGAAGACTTGTACAGAAATAAGGAAGCATATCTCAAAGAACATCATAGTGGTGCAACTGTAGAGCATACCCCAGGTGAAACCTCTAAGCCTCCCATGGAGCAGTTACCTCCCAAAAGACAGAAGATAGGAAGTATTGAATAGTTAGTACCTTATGAGGATACTGAAGAGGTGGGCGATATTGAGGAAGTGGCTGCAATACTGTAGAAATTGAAAGGTGCTATTGAAGTTGATCAACCCATCCTTGAGACCAGTTCCCATAAAAATGAGGAAAGGATGGGTGATGTAGAAAAAACAAGTACAAAGGTACACGAAGATGAAAGGGAAATTGCAGCCACGAGATTCATAGAAGATGATGAATTCATTAAGACTCCCGAGTTTAAGGATTTCTTGTTGAAGATGAAGATAAAAGAATTTCAAGAGAGGATGGAATCAACTGAAGCAGGAATTGAAGAATCGAAGAAAAATGAAATGGTAGCACAAAATTTCTAGGAAATAAGAGTTGACAACATTGACATTAGCCCGTAGAAGGCTAGAGAAATGGTCTTGAAGAGCAATATGCTCATTTTCCCTAGCTTGGAATTAAAGAAAATGTTTTTGCTTGATCAAGTGCAGGCTCAAGAATATCCAATGCTAGTTGCAAAATTTGACTCCGATGAAGGTGTGAGTGGAATTGGGTATAACCCAAAGCTTGAAACCCTGGCCATATGGATCAAACAGAAAAATACACAAAAGCCAAAATTATTGGATATAATTCAAGGGATGAAAGGGGCAGCGATGGTAAGGACAATACAAGATACCACCCCTTTGGAGGCAGCCACAATGACCATGCATTCGGCCATGTTCACTCAAGCAACTATTAAGGGATTAGAAGACATATTGAAGGAGTATGAAAAGGAACAAAGGTTCCTAAATGATGAAGTTAGTAAACTATTCATGGAGAATGTCAAAATGAAAGAACAATTAAGAGGAGTAGGACCCTCACAAAGCAAGGAGATTGTGTTATACAGGACTCTTATTGCTCCAATGGATATTGTGAAGAACATTTCTATAGAACAGGTAAGAACTCCAGAGAAGGAAGTGGATGATGTAAAGAAGGCCAACAATCAAACCTGGGATGAAGTGAAAAGACAAATTTGTGAAGTTATGGAAAAGATTCTTGAGCATAGGATAAAATCAGTTATGGATAAACTGGAGAATGTGCATGATAGTTATAAAACACTTCAGCAGGCAATGGATGAAATAAAGACACATATGCTTGTATTAGATCCTTTGCTCAAAAGGTGGCAGCCTATTCATCACACTTTGGCTAAGTTATGCAAAGTTATACAAAGAAGTCCTGATGCACCCACAACATTAAAGCCAATTGAAAAAACTGTGAAGATGATTATTGATGAATTTTAGTATGTACAAGGGTTTGATAAAAAGATTGTAACACGAATGGATTTACTCCATACCTGCAAACAGTGGTATATACCTAAAATTGTGAGAGATGGTGATCAGTTGGAGGACTTGGATAAGTGGAAGAAAGAATTCAGTCAGGTTGTTCATAAGTGTGTACAACTCATATATAGTCGAAGGATGATGATACTAGTCTTCCTAGGCTAAATCAAATCATGGATGGGTTGATTGTTCTTGATGCACGATACCTAAAGTTTGTCAATGATACAAAGGAATTACTAGATAGTCGATGGAAAAATAATCTTGCAAACATGCAAAAGATCCAGGAATATAAGTGGCCATCAGATCTTATGGTGTATCAGTGGGAGGAAAAGTATTTGGTTTCAGAAGAATAAGACACTAAGGCAAGAGCATTTGGACATTCATCATGGAGAGGAAGACTTTTCCAGATCAATGATCACAGGTCTTCTACATTGAATAATGGAACCATATGTTAAAATGTCTTAAGTCTTATTATTTCCTTAATTATGCTAATTAAACAGTTGTTAGTAAAAGAAGTAGTTATGAAAGGTCGTTTATTTTTGTAAAAGGCCTGTAGCTTGTTGCTTCCTATATAAATAGGAAACCAAGGCCTAGTTTTAAATTATCATCATCATATATCATTTCCATTTTGAAGACTTCTATTATTAATATATATCAATTGAAGCAATATAATGAAGAACATCTTATTATCAAAGATTCTCCATGATTGTGTTATCATTTTGTATTTTTCTTATGTTTTCCATACTTATTTCTTCTTATATTTGAATGAATATCAGTTATTGAGCCTCAATACTATGCTTGTATAAATGAATATGCTGATACAGTAAAGCATTTATTGTGGATGTTGGTAGAGCTGCTTTTTTTTTTTGAAAATTTGAGCTTATTTTGCCTTGTTACATGTTCAACATAAAAATGGAAATTATTTAAAAATAATAAAGTTAACAAAGTTGCTTATTTAAATAATTGTGAGTTACGTGCATTAATGTTTTATTAAATTTTGTGTCTTCACGAACATTTGTTGATACAAAATGAATGGAAGAAGCATCCAAGGAATCCTAATTTTTTTTGCCAATATTTCATACCAAAGATTGAACAATTTAAGGATATTGCAATAGTTATTAATTAAGGATATGATGATGATGATATATTCTTGTACTTGTATATTCTATGAAACATTCCTTATTTTCTATGAAACAATGTATAAATTCTTGTACTTGTAAATATTCTTTAACTATTATGTCTATTAAATAAAACAGAGTTTGAATAAAAAATGCTTCACCCATTTTTGTAAGTGAGTATGTGAATTATTGTTTAAGGAAAAATCTTACAGTGTTTACATTTTCAGTTTACTAGTTTCAAATCCTCATTTGCTATGTATATAAAATTGTCTGTGCTCTTTATCTCAAATGACATAAAACAGTAATATCATCAGAATTAAGGTTTTCAATTTCAGCACCATCTTTGTCCACACTTTTCATATATCCTATTCACTTTTAAGTACAATCATCAAAATTTAATTTTCATTTCTTGTCCTAGTTAATCTTGATTCCTTCACATCAACACAGTAGGTGGCATGTTAAATTTCAAACATTTTCTATGCATTTTTTTGTATATGTTATTTTCTCAGTGCATCATTATGTAACAACAATTTCACTTCTGAGATATACAGTAAAAATAAATGAAAGCACATGTTTTCTTTGTCAAGGGAAATGTATGGTGAATACCCTATGTCTTTCAGATAAGTGTGCAAGCGAAATAAGACATAACTGATTGAATCTGATTTTCTCCTGTACAATTGTTTTTTTATGTGCTTTTTACTTTTTGCATGTGGATTACCCTCAGAAAGAGACTACTTATCTTTTCTTAAATGAAGCCTTTACATTTACTGTCTACAAAATGAATTTACTACTTGAAAACAGGTTCATGAACTTCATACAAATTAAGATTGGTGTAAAAGGCCATCCCCGCAAATGTTGTTTGGTCTAGAATTATAGTGGAAAATAAAAAAGCTTGCTAGGAGAATAAAACAGGTTTTCAATTGTCCAAGTACAACATAATAGTACTGAAGCATTTCAAATTTTAGACCATAAGAATCATCCTTTTTAAACATGGATTGCAAATAATTCTAAAAATTTAGAAGTCTTGGTCATTAACATGATTGTCTGCTACAATGTCATCCAATGTATCATTGTCAATGTTCATATGTTCTTTCAAGTATTTAATATTATCATCCTCCTCATCTTGACCTGCATCATCTTCATCATCATTGAAATTTTACTGTAGACCATCTATATTGTTACCAGATGTATTTGGATCATCATTTTCTATACCATCCATATTGTTGTCTTCCATATCATCATTTAACTCTGGATTGTTGTCTTCTTGTGCCTGAACATAACCATCTTCAACATCATCATGGATGTCAATTTCTTCGATGTTCTCTAATTCCTCTATCTCATTTTGTTGGCCATCATTGTTTTTCTCAGTATCCACTAATGCATCGTCAAATACATGCCTTAATCTTAGATCATAATGTATGACAAACATACATTTCGGGTCCAAAATATCTTTATAGAAAAATACTTGCACATGAATGACATACATATATTAGACATTATATAAATTGTATGAACATATATACATCAATTGAATAATGGAACATTATTTTATAGACTACCTTTTTTATACAATAATTGCTATAAAACACAATTTTGACAACATAGTTTATAAAACATCAGTTGACACTCATTTATTATTCTTTAGTTTTCTTCCCTTAAGAACATCCTTAGGGAGATCTTGTTCTTCCCTCTTCTTTCATGCATAAGTGTGTTTTAAGAAGGGGTAATCAATCAATAACTCATCCCCAATGGTAAGGTCCATAATAACCTCAACCATTAATAATCTATCAGCCTCTCTTTCCATATCTCCATCTTTATCATTTATAACCTCAACAAATTGACAATTCGGTCTTACATTAGGGTCCCTTCCCTTAATACTGTTTATAAATCCTGATATTTTTGTGTGTGCATGCACATCCATCTATATACATAAGATGACCTCTATTCATTTCTTTTCCGCTTTCCAATTGGATATGATGTGTATACATATTCGAATTTAGACCATATGCTAACATGCTAGGCTTATATTTTGCTAGCCTTCTCCATTCACCATTGTAATATGATGGACCATAATATGGCATTAATCTCCTAGTGGTTTGTTCTAAATTTTTTCTATGTTTTGATCCCACATGTACATTTTGGACAATAAAGAGGCCTAGATTTTCTCCATGGATATTGGAGGGCCGTATCATGTAGTTGTATCCCCAAAATTGAAACACCTCCCACACTCTAGGTAGTTGTTGATCACTAGGCCAAGTGCAATATAGTCGACGATCAAATGTCTCTTTATAAATTGATCTGAAACTCAGGGGAAAGTCATCATCTCCATCACATTCATTCTCATAGGGTATGTAGTCCACCTTCCCCTTTTCTTTAAGAAAATTATGCATCTTCACACCGGTTCTTGTTCTATTACTTGTTTTCATCAATTCCTCATCTTCCAAGCTGGTATATTGGCACATATTTTTGTTAGATGTTTTATCTAATAAATGATCATTTCCCTCTAGGCTGGAAGTCGGTGATCCAATAAACTTTATCTTGCAAGTATCCATTAAGAAAAAATTAGTCATTTAAATAATATAAAACAATGTTTAAACAAACTATACATGTTATTTATATCAAATTTGAAAATTCCTCACCACAATTCCTATTGGATTTGAACCGATTGTAGGAGGCATACTACTGACTAGAAGCTCATCATTTATGTAATGTCTTTGTACAATCGCTCATTTGAATTGTTTCTTTCCACGACATACAAAACATCCACAAACAACAATTTTCTCAAAGTATTCATCCCATGTACTATAGTCCTGACCTAACTCTTCTTCAGTGCAATCATTTTTTGTGTCTGTAGTATCCATTGTCATATCCTCTTCCACCCACTGTCATCTACATGATTTAACAGTTTTAGGTCCATGTCCACATACATATCTTGTTCTTTTGCTAGTTGAATGGTTAGGCTCTACATTTACTCCAATCTCCATCTAAAATTATCAACAACATGCATTAATTTATGTCAAGATTGGATAATACATTATAAATTTCAATAATACTGTGAAAAAAGATGGACGTATCACAAAATTCCATCAGATCATTTTTTCCTAAGTGAAGTCAAAATTTGAGTACCTAATGTCCCACTTCATTTGTTGTGTCCTCATTTGATATGACACGATCTATTGCCATGGCCTCGTCTCGCCCCTATAATACACAACATGTAGTAAATAATGTTTAGTACACCAATTATATCATTTCAACGAATATGCTATCTAACACAAAACCTCACTTTAGTCATATATTTGACATATTGATATCATGTTTTGGCTATCCTAATTTTCAAACTTTTCCCTTGATCATAGAATCACATTTAATCACCATTCTTGTGCATTTTCAACCAATAAGTTTGGCTATCCTAATGGACAAAAAAATGACTTTATCTCCTCTACATTGTAGCATTTGTGAATTCATAAACACCTTCCTCCTTTGGTTGAGGTTTCTTTCTCTTCTTACCTCTATTATATCTGCAGATTCCATTGTCTCATCTACTTCCACCCACTTTCCTCTCAGTGATTTAGTATTTCTACGTTATCCACGTCCTCTCTGCATGGCCTCCTCTGTGAATAAAAATGTTGCCATAGAAGCTCTCAACACACTACCACTGAGAAGTAAAAAGCAACTTGCAGGACCGTGGTAAAAACCACTCTACCGCACCGAGCTGATGAAGGAGCCGCAGGATAGCGGTGGTCACTGCACTACTACACACCAATGGTAGAAGACTTGTAGGACTGTGGGAGTCACCAAAACACTGCTAGGAACAGAAGGAAGACTCGCGTGCTGCCACAAAAGCTTTCACCACACTACCACCGAGAAGGATAAAGCACCTTGTGTAAAAACCGCTCTACTGCACCGAGTTGATGAAGAGGACACGAGATAGCGGTGGTCACAAAAACAAGGCAGGAGTTGGAATTATTTCCAACACTGGGTCCTATGATACACAACAATGAAAATAGTCACTATACAACAATGATAGGCGCTAAATTAGGTGCACTTGACACCGACTTATACGTCCCAAGAATATTACATTAATGACCAAAAGTCGGTGCTAAAGTTGGCGTTAACTAACGCTAAGTAAAGCACAACTAATGAATCAAAATAAAAAATTTAAAACTTTCCTGCGTGAATGAAGAAATCAGATGACAAAAAAGGGAAAAACACTACACGAAGGAAGAGAGTAGGGCGCTACCAGCAACTGATGAATGAATGAGAGATTTTAATGATTTCCGCATGACCAAGCGACCTAAGGGACCGAGAACCAAAAAGCTAAGGAATCTCCAAACTCTTTTCCATGTTACAAATTTGACCAAAAAACTAGCTGTCTTACTGATCTTCTCCTCCTTAAATAACCTGTGCAGATTGTTAGCCTTTAAGTTGATTTTTCATGAGAAATTCGATTTAGTTTGTGACACCATAGGTAAGGTTAAATTTTTTTTTTCTTGCTTGAATTCATGATTGTTTACTGCTCTTTGTATTGCATTCAAATTCGTGATTGTTTATTGGTTCATGGCCTAACCAGTCCAGGGAACCTCTAAATTGTCCCATCATTATAAATTGTAAAACCTTTGAGAAACCAACAAAATTTTTTACCCTATCCATCTGAGCTTTGGATCAAAATATTATAGCATGAAGTGAGGATGCCTCTGTATTCTTTCCCTAACCTGGGTATCAAGGAAATAGTGAATTGCTTGGAAAATCTAGGAATTGGGTCGGTCATTGTTGAGCAACTACTAAAAATAAACGTAGAAACAACTTGGTATTACCCAGCCACGCCATAGTCACCGATGCCATGAAAAATTCGTGCAAGATTGCATTATGAAAGAGTTTTCATGATAAGGTTATCAACACTAAGCAAACCTAGCGAACATATTTTCCCTAGGTTATCAACACTAAGCAAACCCAATGAACATATTTTCCCACAAAACAAAACTTTCATACCACAAACTGGATGAAAACTTTCATACTTGACAGTCTGTTCATTTTCCACCACAGACTGGACAAAAATAATTTACCCTAGGTCACCTCAAAATGTCAAGCAATGGAGGGAAGTGAGCATTGACAACAAACTTTGGCCACAATGAAGTAATTCATTGTCAATTTATAGATTTGTAAATGTTTCCATTGTTTCTTTGAATTTTACTTTTTACTTTTTTATTTCTAAATTTAAAAGAAGAAATATAATTTAAATATATATATATAGGGACATGATACTGACAAAGATAAAGAGGAATTGGCTTACATATTGGGGGTAGATGCAATGAACAAATTGGTTAATGTGGACTGGACAACACTTGTCAAATATATAGAAAAATAATCTATTAACACCCCTCAAACATTGCAAACAAATCAATTGTGTGAAAGGGAATCAATTGATTCCCCAACCAGTCCTAGATCTAGCAAAAGATCTAGGAAGAAATAAGTGAAAATAAACTCTAAGAATTTGGAATAGGGAGCAGAGACTTCCAGTCCTGGGACACAGAGTTCCACCATGCCATGTTATCAATCTTGCATTGGTAGCTACAATATGAAGATAAAATACAAGGTGGTTTCAGGAGAAGTCCGAATGATGGATGTTGGGAAAACATTTGTCAATAGGTTGAAGGAATCATGCCTTCAACGGTTCAAAGACCATCTACATTTTCCATTCTCAAAGATACCCATGCACCTGAAAAAAGTAGTTATCCATGACATGGAGACTAATTTTGGCACAGGTTGGTTTGTAAAGAAGATAAAGCTATGAATGTCTCAAAACTGCAAGAGATTTCAGTGCAACCAAACAAAGAAGATAAAAAAAATCCCTCCTGAGCTAAGGAAAAAAAAAGGCCAATGGATGTAAGTGTGAAAGTATGGAGAGAGCTTGTAAAAGCATACAAGAAGTCTGATGCATGGAGGAAGTCCGATGAGGAGAGTACACAGGTATTTGAATTTTCTCATAAGATTATATCAAATTTATTAAACAAAATTTAAATTTTATTTGTGCATAGTTAAATTGAATTAGTATATGTTTCAGGACAAGGCCTCCAAGGCTAGGCTTGAGAAACTTCGTGCCACACATCGCAGTGGCCAAAAAGGTTTATAGGCCTTGATCTATACATTTGTAAGTATATTTATTATGTTAAATGATATATTTTTTTTATTTCATTGGAAAAAGTAAATGATTGCTTATTAATTAGTTTAACTAGTCCATGTGCCATGTTTTGAAAGGAGGAGAAATATGGCCGCCATCCAAAGCAATTTGAAAAGAATATGTTACAAAAAAAAAAGTGGAATGATTTTGTAATCTGGATGGAGAACGAGGTATCAATAGTTGATTTTCAATAACTTAGTTGGATATTGTTGTGTTAATATGTCAATTTGCATCTCTTGTGTTGAGTTGTTTATTGATGCATAGGATGAGTAAATAGAGATCAAATCTTATGATTACAAGATGATCATTTATGTGCATGAATAAATAGTAGAAGGATGTAGATGAACTCAATTCATCTGACTTTATGCCTCTTGGTAGGAATTCCTCTTGAATCTCTAATATCAGGTGCCTGAGACTTCCCTATAGCTTTTACCTTTCGTTTCCACCTTTCCTATTCACTATGAGACTCGTCTCCTTTTTCCTTATATGCATTTCTGGCTTCAGCTTCTAATTCATCCCATGTTTTACCTTCCTCCTCTTCAGAATCTTCTTCTTCTTCGTCCTCCTCTGACTCCACAAGAGATTCATCTTTTGAACCTTCCTCATCTGATTTTGATTCCTCTTCTACATCAAAGGGTTCATAACCTTGATATGACTCTTCTGAATTATCAGAATCAGAATCATTAGCTTCCATATTCAAAAATTCCCATCCAACATATTCAAAAAATTTATCTGGATCATCAATAATACTCTTCAAAATTGGCCACCAGTTCAAGTTCATTTTGCTTTCATAATACTTTATATCCATGGAGTTCAACCATCCCTTGATGCCATTAAGTGAAGATTTATGAATAACGTACATGTAGAGTACATCCCATATGAAGTATTTGAAAATAATAGCCATATCAAATGCCTTTTTCCCAAGTCCTACTCTCTCAAGGTTAACAATCTCAATCTCACAAATAGCGATTACTAAGAAAGATAATTCCACCAACTCTACCAAAAATTTTACCATAGGAACAATAAAAGCAGAGGCTTTGAAAGGAACTCCATGAAAACCAAGCTCTCTAAATGGTATATCAAACTCTAGTTCAAAATATTTTAGATGAGGCTACTCCCATATAAACTCTCTTACTCGCTTTGAAAAATCCTTGAACTCTGTATTGATTTTATTTTTCCTATCCCTCTCTTGTTGTTCTTCCTCAATTTCATCAGGATCATACATTGAACTTCTTGCCCCTCCTAAATTTTGGAGAACATCCATTACCTCCACATAAAACTAGACATCCTTGGTATTCTTGGTTCCCACACCATGATATGGTTATGCAAATGAAAATGAAGCAAAGTAATCATCTCCTTCTCTGCTGGTTGGAAGAATGCATGCTTAATGTTTGGATACATGATATCAGCTCTCTCTTCTGCTTTCAGGGTTGAATACCAAAATCTAGTATGGTGGGACTCCAGAGTTCTAGTCATCTTTCTTCCTCTTCCACCAAATGCTAGCCTGATCCACACGTCATCCAACCTAATTGGCTTTGTTTTTGAAATCTGAAGTTTCTCCTGAGTCACCAATGTAGCTCTCTCTTCCTTTTCAGACTCTTTCATTGCTACAGATCATCTCTGGGATTTAATCATTTGTACCACATGGTCGATGTGCTTTGAATCCTTTCATCTAAAGGAAATTTACTTAACATAAATACTGCCATGGAATTTCAATGTTGCCATTGTAGTTGGCATTAAAGCCGATAGGTCTGCAACATTTAAAACTATCTTTATATAAGAATTCCCTCCATCTTGTTGGATTGTAACACTCTTGATGGTGGCTACATGAAATCTGATTCTGATTCCTCTTCTACATCAGAGGGTTCATCACCTTGATCTGACTCTTTTGAATTATCAGAATCAGAATCACTAGCTTCCATATTCAAAAATTGCCAACCACCATCTTCAAAAAATTTATCTGGATCATTAGTAATACTCTTCAAAATTGGCCGCTAGTTCAAGTTCATTCTGCTTTCATAATAATTTATATCCATGGAGTTCAGCCATTCCTTGATGCCATCAAGTGAAGATTGAGGAATGGTGTCAATGCAAAGTGCATCCCGCTTGAAGTCTTTGAAAATAATATCCATATCAAATGCATTTTTCCCAAGTCATACTCTCTCAAGGTTAACAATCTCAATCTCACTAATAGTGATTACTAAGAAAGGTAATTCCACCAACTCTACCAAACAGTTTACCTTAGGAACAATAAAAGAAGAGGCTTTGAAAGGAACTCCATGAAAACCAAGCTCTCTAAATGGTATATCAAACTCTAGTTCAAAATATTTTAGATGAGGCCGCTCCCATATAGGCTCTCTTACTTGCTTTGACAAATCCTTGAAACTATGTATTGATTTTATTTTTCCTATCCCTCTCTTGTTGTTCTTCCTCAATTTTATCAAGATCATACATTGACCTTCTTGCCCCTCCTAAAGTTTGGACCACATCCATTACCTCCACATAAAACTAGACATCCTTGGTCTTCTTGGTTCCCACGCCATGATATGGTTATGCAAATGAAAATGAAACAATGTAATCATCTCCTTCTCCGCTGGCTGGAAGAATGCATGCTTAAATTTTTGAAACATGATATCAACTCTCTCTTCTGCTCTCATGGTTGAATATCAAAATCCAGTATGGTGGGTCTCTAGAGTTCCAGTCATCTTTCTTCCTCTTCCACCAAATGTTGTCCTGATCCACACGTCTGCTAGCCTAATTGGCTTTGTTTTTGAAATCTGAAGTTTCTCCTGAGTCACCAATGTTGCTCTCTCTACCTTTTCAGCCTCTTTCATTGCTACAAATCGTCTCTGGGATTTAATCATTTGTACCATATGGTTGATGTGCTTTGAATACTTGCATCTAAAGGAAATTTCCTTAACATGAATACTACTAGAGAATTTCAATGTTTCAATTGTAGTTGGCATTAAAGCCGATACCTACAACATTGAAAATTATCCTTATATAAGAATTCCCTCCATCTTGTTGGCTTGTGACACTCTTGATGGTGGCTACATGAAATCTGATTCTAATTCCTCTTCTACATCAAAGGGTTCATAACCTTGATCTAACTCTTTTGAATTATCAGAATTAGAATCACTAGCTTCCATATTCAAAAATTCCCAACCACCATCTTTAAAAAATTTATTTGGATCATCAGTAATACTCTTAAAAATTGGCCGCCAATTCAAGTTCATTATGCTTTCATAATACTTTATATAAATGGAGTTTAGCCATTCCTTGATGCCATCAAGTGAATATTGAGGAATGGCGTCAATGCAAAGTACATCCTGCTTGAAGTATTTGAAAATAATAGCCATATCAAATGCCTTTTTCCCAAGTCATACTCTCTCAAGGTTAACAATCTCAATCTCAAGTATTAGCTAGGGAATTTGAAATTTTATTATGGTATGTGCACTTTGATATGATGTAATATGATTATGGTTTCGTGTCATATGTTGTAATATTAGATATATAATAGAAAAGTAAATTATTGCATGAAATAAATAATAACTTTTCATTCTAAATGTTTTTCTTTTGCATAACACGAGTCTTCCAGAAGATCAAGATGATCCTCAACATGATATAGATCAACAAAATATTGGTTATGCCTGTATAAATCATGTGGTAGAGGATGATGATGACGCAAATGCGAAAGACACCGAGGCTGATAACAATGATGATGACGATGATGATGAGGATGACGACGACGACGATGATGATCACGATGGTGATGATGATGATGAGACAGTTGGTGATAGTAACCAGTGACATTCATGATCATATAGACTGCATCATGGATCATTGTTGATATATTGTTATGATGACTCTTTTCATGGTTACTATAATATGTATCATTTTCACGGCCTATAGTACTATATTATTGAGTTGTATCATATTGAAATGTATCATCTTCAAATTTTCACTATATCATTTGGACATGTATCATCTTGAATTGTATCAGTTTGAGTTACATAATTTATCAATTTTATTTATATCATTTGTACATGTATCATTTTCACTTATGTCGACTGTTGGACATATCATTTTGACATGTTTTTGATGTACTGAAATATTTGAATTTCACTTGTTTTAGTTATATATGATGATGATCTTATCAGTATTGACTTGTCAATTTATATATATTAAAAGCAGTTGATGATTTTTGGATGGATATTTATTATGTATGATGATTTTAATTTACTGCTTAGGATGGATGTTGTCAAATGTAATTAAATTATAGATATTTGAATCATTTTAATTATAGATGATGATCATGTTAGAATAATAGTTCAAGCGGTGATGAAAGGTAAAATTAATGCTTGGCACCTCTAGAATGTAATTGAAATTTTTGCGGTGAGCCACATTAAAAGAGGTGGTAATGTGGAAGTAGATGTCTTATCTAAATGGGCTTTAAATTTTGGTGAAACTGGGGAATTTAGATTGGAGGATTTTAGAGGTGTTAAGTTAGCGGACAATGCCTTAAATGAACAAGGTGGAAAAGTGAGTGAAGTAGGTTTGACATGACACGCAAGGAAGGGGTGGCGGGCAATCCAAGATGGTGTTAAATGCAAGCCCTCGATTAAGATGTGTTAATTGCATTTGGAAAGGGTTGAGAAAAAATCTGCAACAAACTTTGGTGGTGGCGGTGCTGCTTGTCAGGAGAAATGGAAGCCAATTTCACCTTTTGGTCATGAAGATCTTTGGGGGCCTGTTTTATAGAGAGGCATCTGAAAAATGATTGGAGGGCCTTTTCCTTGTTGACGACGAGTGGCTAGTGCAGTGTGCAAAAATGATTTGTGGTAGGGATTTCAGCTCTCTGAAACACAGATACTGAACTGACATGGACGTTTACTCCTTAATTGCGGCGTGGGGCTTGGATTTAGGTGAACCAGTGGAAATGGTGAGGATGGTGATGCAGAAAATTGTGCATGAAGATTTTCTTGTAGGCATGGAGTGCATTCTCGAATGGGCGGTTCCGAGTGTAGGTTTAGATTATTCTGAAGGACTGGTAGATGATGAATTTGAGGAGTTCTATGGGAGACTAGGGCTCAAACCCTTTATTTGTTGGCCCGAAGGAAAATACAAAGCTCGTTGCCGTGAGGAAGCACGCTTGGGATGGAAAGTGCTCAAACTCTTCATTGAACACTAGGATGGAAAGCGCTAGAAGAAGAAGTCGGGGAAGCGGGGAAAGAAGAAGCCTCTGAAGGAGATAGCCAAGTGTCTGTTGGGTCCGGGTGGAGCTCGCTAAGACTGTCATGTTTGTCTGTGTCTAATTTTGAATTCTCCCTTCACTTTTGTTGTATTAAAGCGTGTAACTCTGAACACTATTAATGGTGGCTATTTTTTGTAAGGATTTTACTAATAGTTATGGGGTTTATTTAATGTTTTACTTTGCACGTTAAGGTGCCTCTAGTTTTTGTCGTTTGCTGTGGAATTTTGGTGGGTAATGAAACTGAACAATAGATGTACTTTTTTATCTTTACAAGCAATACAAAAATTTCATGGGTAGTTGTCTTGTTATTTAATCATATGAGTTAAATAATTAAATTACTTAGTCTATAATCATATGAGTTATTTAAGAGGCACAATATATTTAACTAATTAAATTAAAATTATTTAAGAGACACGATATATTTAACTAATTAAATTAAAATAAAACATATTAAATTAATAAAAGGAAGCAAAACAAGAAGCATTTTTAGAAGCAAAACAAGAAGCATTTTTAGAAGCAAAAAGGAAGCAAAACAAGAAGCATTTTTAGAAGCAAAAAAGGAAGCAACAATGGAAGAAAAATTGGAAGCAAAACCGGAAGCAAACGTGGAAACAAAATTGGAAGCAAAATTGGAAGAAAACTTGGAAGAAAAATTGGAAGCAAAACTAGAAGCAAAACTGGAAGCAAAACCAGAAGCAAAATTGGAGGCAAAACTGGAAGCAAAACTGGAAGCAAAACTAGAAGAAAAATCGGAAGCAAAACCAGAAGCCTAATTGGGCGCTAATTTAGGTGCTATTTCTGACACCATTTCCCAGTGCTATTTTAGGCATAAAAAAAGGTGCTATTTTCGACACTATTTTAGGTGCTATCGAGGGCACAGTGATTTTTCGGCACTAATTTCGGCGCTACGTCCAATGCAAAATTCGGCGTAAAATTCAGCGCCGAGATGATCATGCATGTTTGTGCCAAGTTTAGCGCTAGCTAGCTCACCCAATTTGTGGGCTAAAATACACTAAAATCTGATGCTATTTTAGGCGCTATTTTCCTATTCTGCTATAGTGTTCCTACAGACTAAAGTAGAGATGTATATTTGACTGTAAACAAAGATTTAAATGAAAATTAGACATAGCCTAGTAATGGTTAAAGTAGGGACTTTGACTTATGGATTATGGATTCTAGATGAAAGAACATTTACCCTACACCCAAAATACTTGGACCCAACCATTGTGCTGGAATATTATATCTTAATATATTATATATTAATATATTAATAATTGAGGGTTATTTTTATGATAAAAAGTTGCATAGATAATTGTCGGGTCGTTAAAAGGGATGAGGCTTATTAAAAAATAGTACAAGCAAATTTAAAATCCTCTTAGATTCATCATAATATAATATTGTCTATTATTTTGTGTGTATCATGGTGTAATCTTAGTTTTATGCTCTACCATTTTTCAAGTTGTTATTAGAGCCACAACATTTAGAAGAGAAAGATGGGTAGAAGAAATGTAGGTGGTTGTCTAAGTGAAGTTATCATGAGAGAATATGGCCTTTGAGGATTCTTCATATTTTTCAAATGTTTATTAGGGTTGTTTGTCTGTATTTGTTTTTGCTGCAGATATTAGAGTTGTGTGAAATGAATTTGAAGGATTTCATGAATTTCTCTTTCCAAATTGTATGCCGAAGATTGTCACCCATGAATATCTATTGTCTTTGATGGTAAAGGCTATTATTCTCAGAAACGATAATTGCCAATATGTTGAGCATGTAAACGCCAAAATGGAGAATAAAATGTGCTAAAATGCTTTGCATTTTCCTATTTATGAATGGGAATAAATTGGATTTGTCAAAGTGAAAATGATTTCATTGATAGTAGTGACGAAGTTTACATTACAAATTTATATATTACATAATAGGATTTCCTAGTGGTCATGCCTACTTAAACTAGACTGCCCTAATTTGATATACTCATATCTCTATGCATTTGATTCCCACATGTATAAAACACAAATTCTTTCTAAAACCTCTACAAATATATATTCAATCTACTACATTAGAATATTAAACCAATTGGTTTACAACCAAGTGGTGGGTTTGCAACCTCCGTGAAACATACCTTACTCCATAGTGGTTAGCAAGGAATCAATCACCTATAGATTAAGGACATGATTTATAAGGTAAGAGAACTAGATATGCCAAATTCAATATCCTTCTAACATAGTTTATTAACATTCAAATGCGACATCATGTAGATAAAGATAAAAACTCAACAGAGGAGGCTAGAGGACAAAAGAGGTTGAATGTTTTTGAAATATTGAGGTAGCTTCTCACTTGGAGATTGTAGATTGTTTTAGAAGCACCACTGCATTTGTGTTTATTCTTGGGGCAAGAGAGCTTGTCAATTTCATTGTATTTGTAGATAGTTGATAATGTCTTGATCCGCAAACTTGGTGATTTGTATCAATAGATAGGTGATAATATTTCAAATGATAGATAAAGAGGAGTGTATGTGGTTAGTTGAGTATGACTTGATTCACATAAGAATAAATGTTGTTGCTATGGATAACTATGTGTCTCAATTCACACATAGAGTGATATAATTAATTTTGTAGATACTTGAATATTCTTGATTCACAAGATGAGAGGTGTACTTTTGAATAGTTGAGTAGTTTTTGACTCAAAGGTATTGTTCGATGGTAGAGAATCCAATCCATCTTGAATGAGGGGAGATTGAGTGGAGGTATTTCATCAGATTTCTAGATGGGTTGCTCTGTTCAATCTATGCAATGTTCCATCCTTGGTTTAGATTGATGTAACAAGGGGGAGAATGTTGGAATATTATATCTTTGTATAAGATATAGGTTAGATGATATAATACCCAAAATTCTACACCAAAATATAGTTAAGGACAAGATACAAATTTCAAGTTTTTATTACAAACATATGCATGATTCACAGAGGTTGCTTCCTATCCATGCACTTCATGAAAGCATAACAATGTTTGACCAATCAATTATAAGAACTTGGTCGAGTAAGCAATTGTTGTGACAATCATGATTAGGTTCAAGTGGAGTCACATAATCACTGAGATAGACCTAATTAGTTCAAATAAATAATCAATAACTTGAAACATAATGCAAATTGCATGTCAAATGATAAAATATATACTAATAGTAATCTCAAAGTAAAAATAAGAGAACAAGACCTAGGGGCTAGACCTAGTCCTTGGGGTCTCATCTCTGACAGCCTTGCCTACGTATTGCACAGAGGCTTCATAGATTGACAACTTGAGTTGAACCAATTCATATTTGATTGACCAAAATTCCCACATTTCACCCAAGTTTAAATCACCACTATCTCACAACGGTAGTAAATACAAGAATGATCAACAATGGTGTCATGCTGACATTTTAATGTGGATCTAACACAAATGTCACCATTTTTTTTGTTTAGATATGTTTTTATTTGATAGTCACCTTTAAACTCTTAAATGTGTCCTAAAGTAATAGTGTTGATAAGAGGCCCCCCCCAAATGATTTATCACTTGACTTAGTTCCTAGTACTTGATTTTTCTTAAGATGCAGTCATTATCCTAACTTGAATAAACTGATTTAAGTGTAGAATATTTATCCCCAAATAATTTATTTGAAATTTAGTTGTATAAAAAGTTAGAGACTCGATGATAATAACACTCAAATATACCCTTTATGTTACACATAGAAATATATTGATAATATTACTATATTTTATCTGCTTTCCTCAATGATAAGAGATTTTTCCTTGCCAATTTGATTAGATAAGAACTCTTAGATACATGCAATATTTTTATTTATAGTAGCCTTGCTAATGACTAAATTAATTATCTTACTCAATGTTCAAATTGTGTACCACTTGGTTTTGATACTCCTTATAATATAGGATTACTGAGAGACTATTTTAGGTGAGTTAACAACAATAATGTGAATTTAATATTTATTATTGAACAAATTAATTGTTCTAACTTATAAGAATGTGGACTAATCTAACACTACCCTTTAGTGTTTA
Organism: Sequoia sempervirens; assembly: GCA_007258455.2. Taxonomy (NCBI): domain Eukaryota; kingdom Viridiplantae; phylum Streptophyta; class Pinopsida; order Cupressales; family Cupressaceae; genus Sequoia; species Sequoia sempervirens. The sequence goes on along the minus strand of VDFB02032431.1, from coordinate 32,435 downwards.
TAGGAGCCATACATTGTCAATTTCATTTTTAAAATAAAAATAAAGTTT
>VDFB02032431.1:0-32287 GCA_007258455.2 Sequoia sempervirens | reverse complement strand
ACCCTCTCTCTCTCTCCCTCCCTCCTACCCTAAACCATAAACCCTCTACCCTCTACTCTGAACCCCCCCTCTCTCTCTCCCTCCCTTTGACCCCCTCTCCCTCTCTTAGGTCTCTCTCTCTCACTCACTCCCTCTATCTCTCTCCCCTCTACCCTTAACCCTAAACCTTTATAACCCTCTACCCTCTACCATCAATCCTATACTCTCTATCTCTCTCCCACTACCTCTCTCTCTCTCAAGTCTCTCTCTCTCTGTCACTCCATGTAACTGTCTCTCTCTCACTCACTCCATGTAACTCTCTCTCTCTCTCTATCTCTCTCTCTCTCTCTTGCCGACCCTCCACCTCCTAATTACTCTTAGGTCTATGTGTGCACAAATAGGATATCCAATTTTTAGCACTAAAATCCTAACGTTGCAAAACATTTTTAAAAAAATTCAAATTAGATATCAGATTTTATCCAATATTGGATTTGTGGGTCATAGAAAAACCCCATGTGGGTTGTTTTATACATCCCAACAGATCCTACATTTTGTTTGCAGGGTTTATAGGTGCCAAACGTGGAATTTCAGATAGGAAGAGACAAAGATCAACTTTTTGGAGCATCTTCTACTCAAATTTGTCATAAGCAATGATTTTTTAGCATCTTTTATGAGGTATAATGGGGAGCAGCAATTGTTGGAAGCAAAAATGTAAGAGAAAGCTTACAAAAGAAAAAATTGAAGCATATCAACAAAGAGATAGAGGTCATAAGAAGAGAAGACAAGGTATGTTAAATATTGGTTAACCTAAGCCCTATGGTCTTTCAAGTGAAGAGGAAACTGAATATGTTCAAGGAAAATGTTCTAGGTGAAAATGTTGAACATGTTATTGAAATTGGGAATGAAAATGTTCAAGGTGAAAATATTGGAATTGAAGATGTTGAAAATGATATTCAAATTGGGAATGAAAATGTTCAAGTGAAAATGTTGGAATTGAAGATGTTGAATGTGATATTGAAATTAGGAATGAAATTATTCAAATTGATATTGAAAATGTTCAAGGTGAAAATGTTGGAATTGAAAATGTTGAACATAATATTGAACCAAGTGTAAATTATGTTTCACAAAATTACATGAGAAATGAAGAACCTTGTGTGGAAGAAAGACATATTTCAAATTCAAGACCTTCAAGAACCCTTAAATGGTTACTTGAAATTGATGAGAACATTATAAACAATTTTGAAGGCAAGAGGTCAACACGAACTATTTGGTTGTGGGCTACAAGACTTTTCAACCAATATTTTAGCAATAAGACATTGGCCAAGCAATGCCAATTTTTTGTACAATTGCTAAAGATGCAAAAGATGAGACCTTTTCTACCCAAATTCAAGATTTGTGTGAACAAGAAGACCAAAAAAAATTCTATTATTGCAAAAATATTTTTAATGCTCTCAAGTCTATTGGAAATATAACAAGGAAAAATATAAGAGAGATGCTTAGAGAGTCGTTACAACTGCCCTAGTAAGCCATCAATTGAAAAAGGCTCACTTTATGAGACAAACTTGTATTGATTTTGATATAAATTATAAAAATTTGGATAGAGCACTTGCAAGAAGAGAAATAATAGATGATCCTCTTCAAAATGATACATGGGATTTTGTGAGGAGGCTTCCATGTGTTGATAAGAAGCTAACTGATAATGTAAAGCAAGTAATTTTGGAATTTTGGCATGATAACTCTAGAATATCACCCAATGCAAAGGATGTTTTAAAGTTAAGAATTGGAAATCGAGACTGTACACCGCATCCTAAAAATTTCTCAGAATCAAGCCAAACAATGTTGTTCAAAAACATTATTGAAACACATCCAAATATGGAAATCTTGCAAATGACTTTTGAAGGTTTGAAGCCATTTTGTTGTGTGTCTCTTAAGATTCGTAATACTTGTTGCAAATACCATGTGGAGTTTTCAATGTACCACAAACTATTATGCTATATCCATTCTACTTTGCATACTAATGAAATGTTGCAGGAGTGTGGTGCAATGCATCTTCCGAAATCATCAAGGGACTTGCTAGATCTATTTTTATGTTCTAGAGATGATGGTTGATTTTTCTATATAAATGAGTGTTTAAATGCGAAGTGCTCACAATGTGGTGGCTTGTCAAAGTTTGTTCAATGTTTTCATGAGAGTTTTGAACATGAATTTGGAAAGAAGCTTGTTGATAAAAAGAGATATGAGATAGTCAAATATAATTTGTAGAGTGGAGATGAAGGTTCTAGATCAGAGTTTTTACAAAAGAATGCAGTGTTGCTGATTTTATTTCAGATTTAAGGACAATGTTTTCTACAAGTATGCAAGGAATATTCATAGGTCACATTGGCTGGATCAACAATTCAGAATGTGTAAGGACTCTTTTCTGATTGGCACTATTATATCAATGGTTGATTTTGCAAAAAACTACACATTGCAACCACAAAATGAGGTACAATCTCAATATTACAATTCCATTCAGATTGTTATTTTTGTCCACATAATGTTTAGACATGCACTTGATAGTACAGAGGAGGATCAAAAGATAATCAGAGAGTATCATTTTTATATGAGTGATGATAGATCTCACTCGTCCAAGTATGTCCAACATTGTTTCAAGAATTTTTTTGAGTTCTTGTAGGAGCATGATATAGCACTAGGTTGACATCTCATTTGGTTAGATAACTACACAAGTCAATTCAAGAATGATCGTGTGTTTTATTGGTTGAGTAGAATGCAAATAGAGAGGGGTGTAACTCATATTTGGAGTTTTTTTGAAGTTGGGCATGGGAAAGGGGAGCATGATGGAGCAAGTGCATGTGTAAAGAGAGCTCTAGTTAAGGAGCAATTGAAGATTTTAGGGAGGAAAATTCAGTGATGCACATTCGATTGTTGATTGGTGTAGTTCAACATTGTCACAGGGAGGGACACTTGATTCAACAGTGTGAAAATTCTTTTGGTTGGTTGAGGAGGGTACAGTGGGAGGTAGATTGGATTGTCATACAATCAAAGATTCTTCAAATATGCATTCATTTCAAAGCTCAGATGCAAGCACATGGACCATTTGGACATGATAGTTGGCTTGTTTTTGTCAAAGTTTTATTCAGTCTGAGTGGGTGGATACATGGGTTCCACAGTATCTAACTCCTTTATCTCAAACTATATCCATGACAAATGAAATAATTGAAATTTCAGTTGATTACGATTGACTTTCAAATCTACTACAGCTAGGACATGTTTTTGTAGTTGTTGCATCGCAGGGGAATAAAGAGAGATCAGACTATTGGTTGGCTCAATGTGTGCAAGTAAATCATAAGCTAACACAAACGATGGAAGATGATGATGGGATCATGTATCCCACAAGTTCAGTTGTGGTTGCAAGAACTTGGTTGCAAACATACATGATTAGAAAGAATGGCATACCTACATTTGAAGACTACGAGAAACCAAAAACCATTCTCATGTATTTGCACCTTGTTATAGAAACAAATGTTAAGTTGTTGAAGCATCATGCCAAACCAAAGACAAAAAAACTATGGACACTTAGTAATGTTGATCGTGAAGCAATATTGGATACTCTTAAGCAAAGAGATGACCCTTCAATCACACTTGAATAACATATTCAAGAATGGAAGGTACAATGCTTAGGTTCATTATGCTTAAGTTCATTAGTGTTTTTTATTTAATACTGATATTTTGTATACTATTGCAATGCAGGTGTCTTTAATAGATGTGTTGGAACAGTCCATTTGGTCGTACGAGTTGTAGAATGAAAGTTGCACCACTTTGCAGCTTTACATTGCTTGCATTTGGCAACTTTTCCCTCAACTGAAAACTCATCACCACGAGAAAATTCCTTTGTGATAACAAAAACCAAGAGAGGTTATTGTAGATGGTCCCAACATGATCCCATACCCTCAGACAGAGAGTCTGTAAGCATCACGGTTTCCAAGAAATAGCTCTTCAAATATTGTTGCCTTTTAGCACTTTGGACTCTTAAGGGAATCGCCAATCCAATGTAGCTTGGAGTGATTCGACGTATTTGGGTGCAAAAGAGGACCATCCCTAGCGTAAAGGTACCCATCCAGACATGTTGGAACATTTTGTTTGGTCGTACGAGTTGTAGAATGAAAGTTGCATTGTAGAATGAAAGTTGCACCACTTTTCAACTTTCCACTGCTTGCATTTGGCAACTTTTCCCTCAACTGAAAACTCATCACCATGGGAAAACACTCCGAGACAGAAAAAATCGAGAAAGGTTATTGTAGATGGTCCCAACATGATCCCATAGCCTTAGATGAAGAGTCTGTAAGCATCATAGTTTCTAAGAAATGACCCTTCAAAGATTGTTTCCTTTTAGCACTTTGGACTCTTGAGGGAAATCACGAGTCCAATGTAGCTCAGATCGATTCGGCATATTTGGGTGCAAAAGAGGACCATCCTTGGCGTAAACGTACCCATTTGGACATGTTGGAATAGTTCGTTTGGTCGTACAAGTTGCAGAATGAAAGTTACACCACTTTGCAACTTTATTCTACTTGCATTTGACAACTATTCCCTCAATGGAAAAACTCATCACCATGGGAAAACGCCTCCGAGATAGAAAAAATTAAGAGAGGTTATTGTAGATGGTCCTAACATGATCTCGTATCCTCAAATGGAGAGTCTATAAGCATCCTAGTTTCTGAGAAATAGCCCTTCAAATATTGTTGTCTTTTAGTACTTTGGACTTTTAAGGGAAATTGTTGGTCCAATGTAGATTGGAGTGATTTGGCGTATTTGGGTAAAAAAGAGGACCATACTTAGTGTAAACATACCCATCCAGACGTGTTTGAATAATCTATTTGGTCGTGCAAGTTGTAGAATGAAAGTTGCACCACTTTGCAACTTTACACTGCTTGCATCTGACAACTTTTCCCTTAACTAAAAACTCGTCACCACGAGAAAATGCCTCCAAGATAGCGAAAACCGAGAGAGGTTATTGTAGAGGGGCCCAACATGATCTTGTAGTCTCAAACAAAAAGTTCTTAGGCATCGCAATTTCTGAGTAACAGTCCGTCAAAGATTGTTGCCCTTATGCACTTTGGACTCTTAAGGGATTTCACCGATTGAAGGTAGCTCGGATTGCTTCGGCCTATTTGGGTGAGAAAGGGGAAAATTCCTACCTTAAATGTACCCATCCGGACATGATGGAACAATTGTTTTGGTCATATGAGTTGTAGAACAAGATTTATTTATGCTCTTACAAGTAGTTTTCAGCCTCCAACTGAACTCCAACATTAATTTTCGTGTGAAAAAAAGCTATGAGACCATAGCTTGTTGCTTTTTTTTTAATGGAAATTGGTGGGAAACAGAGTTAACTTCTTCACAAACTTGGTTTGAAGTAATTTCATTATTTTTTGTGCATTTAAGAGGCATTTTACTGGAGGTTGTTCTATGAGCCATGTTCCAAGGGTTTGAGTGCATTTAAAATGCACTTTTAATCTTTCCACCCACTGTATGATGCTATAACTCAGTGGATAGGCTTAGTTAGGATAGATAAACATGTTTATATTGTTTATTGTGCACGGAAGGTCACCATTATGATTTTTGGTGATGCCTTAGATGGCATTTGGGGTGTTTTTGCATGAAAAGGTGAGGTTAGAGAGGGTAAAAGTGGGAATTTTTTGAGGGTAGTCACTTTTCTTGTTCTTTTAAGCTTGTGTAGGGTTATTCAAGGGTTTTGGAGTTTGTGGTAAAGTCTAGGGAAGTCTGCAAGTAGGTTTTTCAATAAACCCTTGCCAAATTTGAGCAATTTGAGGGTTTTGTGGAATAGGGTCTTAGAGGGCATGTTCTAGAGGATAAATGGTAAAATTTGAGGTTTTTTCATCTGTTGAGTGTTTCCCCAACAAGTTTTAGGGTCTGTGAAGTATTCCAAGGGTGGTTGCTTTGGAAATTTGGCCTATTTGGCTAGGTTGAGCAACATAGTTTGCATGATTTGTGAAAGTTGTTCCAAAGGAGTCCTATGTGAGTTGGAAGTATGTTGAAAGGGACTAAAATGGGTGTCTAGAATGATGATTAGTTGTATGATTTTTTAAGGAGATCTAAGAGTTAATTTGAGAAAGGTGTTTAGGAATCCCTTGTATTGTGAAAGTGAGTGGTTTGTTATCCTTGGTTGCATCAACTAACCATCAACTAGTCCTTTATTTCCAAGGTGCTCCTGCACCATCTTCCAAGCATCCATATAGCTTGTTTGAAAGCACTTGTTTTAGGCTTTTGGCCATAGCCGCAAGGAAATGAACTGTTTGATAAAATGCTTTGGTAGACGTACAAAAAATGTGGTAGCATATACAAGGCAGTGAACTGTTTGAAAAAATACCTCAAAAAAAGGTGGTCTCATGGTGATGGAATTCCATGACAATCTATATTAGTTTTCCTGTCATGGCATTCCATCACCATGAGACCACATTTCTTTGAGGCATTTTCTTTAAACAGTTCACTACCTTGTCTATATTATTGCTTACTATTATGATTTGTTAGATTATTTCCAAGCATCCATAGCTTGTTTGAAAGCACTTGTTTTAGGCTTTTAGCCATAGCAACAAGGAAATTAAATGTTTGATAGACATGTATGAAAAATGTGGTAGCATAGACAAGGCTGTGAACTGTTTGAAAAAATGCCTTAATGAAATGAGGTCTCGTGGTGATGGAATGCCATGAAAATCAACAAGGCAGTCAATTTTTTGAAAAAATACCTCAAAGAAATGAGGTCTCATGGTGATTGAATGCCATGAGAATCAAAATTGCTTTTGATTGTCATGGCATTCTTTGATTGTCATGGCATTCCATCACCATGAGACCTCATTTCTTTGAGGCATTTTTTCAAACAGTTCATTGCCTTGTCTATGCTATTGCTTACTATTATGCTTTGATAGAATTTTTCCAAGCATCCATAGCTTGTTTGAAAGCACTTGTTTTAGGCTTTTAACCATAGCAATAAGCCAGTGAACTATTTGATGTAAAACTTTGGTAGACATGTATGAAAAATGTGGTAGCATTGACAAGGCAGTGGATTGTTTGAAAAAAAGCCTCAAAGAAATGTGTTGTCATAGAATTCCATGACAAGCAAATGCAATTGTTAGCTGCTCCTAGTTATTAGTTATGCAATGTGAATTAATTGTATAACTGCTTAGGTTGACTCTGTAAAAACTATATTGTAATTGATTTTTTTTCATCTATCAGCATCTAGTTGTTAGTTATGCAATGTGAAGTAATGCTTTGAGTTTGAAAGATGTACAATGCAATGTAATCAACGATATGAATATAAACTACATAATATAACCATTCTTTTTTATGCTATTGTACATTGATATTTAACCATTGCTCAAGATTAAATTTTCAAAGAGTTTAATCATGCACATGAGGAACAAATCAAATTTTCATTGTTAACTTCTATATATCAAATTATCCAATAATCAAGTGTATGTCCATATACAAATATGGCATCGATGCCAACTCAAACAAAGTTTCACAAAATGTGGCATATGCCATCTCAATATATATTCAAAATTTACATGCCAAAATGTCTATCTCATCCTAAACTATTGGTGGATCATTAAAATGGAGCCTCTTTGAAGCACTCTTTGGCTCTAAAGGTAGTTGCACAAGAAAAATCCAAACCACAATTGAGATTAGTTATACTATATAATTTAAAATCGAATAATTAACATCAAAATCAATATACATTGAATTTTAATTGAACTCTAAAATTGAAATATTGATTGAAATATACGTCTCTTCAAAGGGTTAGGAGTCCTAGAATATGCCCCTCTCAAAGAACCAACCAAACCAGCTTTTGAAATATCAATCTATATATGTGAACAAAAACATAAAATTGATCCAAGTTAGCATATGATTGTCGGTAATAGGAACATATTTACCAAACACAAAATAAAATAAACACATACCTCTTTAGGATGATCTTTTTCTTTATCTCCTTCAAGTGTTTCGACACCTCCTCCTTGAAGTGTTTCAACAACTACTCCTTGAGGTGTTCCAATACCTACTCCTTCAGGTGTTGCGACAGTTGTCAATAACAATGTATAGCTCATAACCGCCTATACATAAAAATGACAAGTACATATGAAACTACCAATCTATGTTGATGTATGTATAATCAATTTAAGATCTTAAAAATATTAATTCAATTAAATTTGAGTTCAATTACCTTCCCCTTATCTAACATTGCACCTCCATAGTCTGGACAAGGCTGCACCTCGCTCGCACTAGGTATTTCCTACAAGAGGAAAATAAGATAAACATATAAGTTATTATATAATTTCATTACTGACAATTCAAATGAAAAGAAAGTATATAATTAAAAAATGTAAATGAGTGAGGGTGAAAATATATACTGTGTGCATGTTGAGGCCAAATGAAATGGCCCTAAGGGTGCTATCAGTCACCTGTGTGCGCTCCTCCTCAGACATCAACTGTTAAATAGACCATGTAAATAAATATTAGTACTTGATACTATCTCTTATTAATATTCATTTAAAAACAAATGCAAATTATGAATTTACAACTTAAATCTTACCTATGTCATTATTCCAATGTCCCCCTCTATAGCAAGAGAGGACTCTATAGGGTTCGCTCCACTCCCCTACGTCTGATCTCCTATAATGTCCACATCATTGAGGTCATAATTAGAAGTTTCCAAGGGATGCTCTGTAGGTTGTACAAGAAAACCCAAGCATATCTAGTGGCACATAGTGCAAGTATGTGGCACACAAATATGTGGACTTGAGGAGGATGATGCAACAGCACTCGATCCGTCACTAACATCACCAAAATGTGGTTGAGCTACTGTAGAAGTACGTGAAACCAAAAGACCACTCAAAGAGTGAAAAGCTTGAATAATCTGTGTGGCTACATCCTCGATAATATTTGGATGATGTACTAGAGGTGGCAAAGGAAGGGGAGGAGGGGGAACATATGGGCATTGGACTACTCTAACTACCCTTGGTCTATCTTGGGGCATACCTCCACTAACGCCCTGGAAGGGTTTAATGTCAAAGTAATTGACATGATGCCCTAACACAAACTCAGCGTATAATTTTTTAATAAAGTAAAATGGTATATAACTATTGTTTTTGGGTGGTTTAGCAAAAACCATACACCAACAATCCCAAAAGTTATCTACAATGTCCTTATTCGTGCGCCATTTTATAGAAATTTTTGGAACTTATTAACAGGGTGTTGCCACAATAGTGGTTTACACTTTTTGGGAGATCCTGATTTTTGTTGAAATCACATATTTTTAGAAAATATAATGATTTAAGCCTCAAAATTTTCCATTTAAAGGATTCCAATTGAAGATGGTTTTATTAAACCACCTTAGACCAAGCCCCCTTGGATAGAACCCCGCTATTTTTAAACCATACTTATAATGTAGTCTCCTTTACACCTATCAAAATGCTAATAAAAAACCACTTTTGATTTACCTTTTGGGTGATCAAATGAATTCATTTCAAATTTATTTTTTTGTAAGTATGTATTCCTTATTATAAGCTTCCAAAAAAGTATAATTTTAATTAGATTTAATTTGATTATTACATTTATTTTTTATTTCTTGTGAATGTAGGTTTTCACTAAAAAGCAAGCTCTTTATTCTGCACATGTGGAAAAATAGCAGATTATCAAAAAAAAAATTGAAAAATACGAGTGCACCAGATATTGAAGTCCTTGATCCAATAGAAAAAGAAAATTTGAATTTTGATATATACAAAAAAAGTTACACATTATACAGTTCGCCTATGTCTGAATTATAATTGGTTTGACTTCGAAACTTGATTAAGGAAAAAATATTCAATAAAAAACCATGAATCCAATTGGAAGCACTAGATATGGTAGTTAGAAATCTGAATTCAAAAAAATTATAATTTTATCCTTCATGAAAAAAAAATTATGCGTTATACGGTGAGCGTCACTCCTTAAAAATGTTGTTTACTGAAAAAAAATAGTTTTCAAAGGAGATGGAAAAAGAAGTGCAATATGATTCCTAAAAATTTGAAAAAATATATTTAGAATCTACATAAAAAATTCCACAAATCACTATTTTTCATTATCTTCAAATTCCTCACGGTTTAGCTACTATAGGTGCCTGAAAGTGAAGATTTAGTTAGAAAAAATTATTTCAGTGTCCAGTTTGGCCAAAAATTGTAAACCAATATTGTGGGATCACCCAACATTAACTGGTAAACTAGTGTGGGGGTTAACGAATAAAGAGGCTATTTGGGCTTTTGTTATTTGGAGATATTTCACATCATCATAAGACAATCCACAGGAGTAATATTCCCTCATGGTTTCTCCCCATGAAAGAAAGGCATTATGTTGGGTGGAGAGGGTTTCTATATTTTTAATTATTTCCTGCAATGTGTTTGTCATCTAGGATAATTGAGGGATTGTCTTATAAACATCACAAATTCCCCTTAATTGCTCCAATTTTTCACCAATTAAGTCTTCAATTGATGGCCACGAAAGTGGTGGAACATTTGGCATTTGTGGATTTTCATTCTCATCCATAATACCTGATTAAAGTTAAAAACTAATTAATCTAATTGAAATTACACTATATAAATGAAATTATTATAAAAAAACCCTAGTTTTTAATAAAAATCCAAAAAAAACTCAACTTTCTAAAAAAAAAATCCATAACAAACTCTAGTTTTTTAATAAAAATCTATAAACAACACTATTTTTTAATAAAAATCCATTGTAAACTCTGGTTTTTAATAAAAATCAATAAAAAACCCTACTTTTTAATAAAAATCCATAAAAAACTACATAAAATTATACAAAACTAATAGAAAAATTGATTAAAACAAAAATAAAACCAAAAGCTTACCCTGGAAATCGGATATCTACTTGAAATCGGATATCTAATCTACAAACGTCACTCTCACTACCCGCACTCAGCTTTAAAATGCTTCAAATGATTTTAAAAGCCCACTTCAATATCTATTTATACCTGATCCATATCCAATATCTGATTCTTGCCTTGGGCATTGCTTTGGAGCAATGTACTGACACCCAAGCCAAAAAAAAGTCAACTTGGGATTTTCACATTTTTTAGTCGATGCAAAACGCAATTTTTTTCACATCACCACTTTTTGGCCCATCATGATCCTGCACATGCCCAAAATATTTAGTGAAAATGGTAAGATCTAGAAGCACAAGGCAAGGTTATAGGCTAAGGGTTACTCCAAATTAGAGAAATTTATTTTGGTGAGATGTTTTCTTCTTTTATAAATATTACATCTATCATATTTTTGGTTTTTTTTTTTTTTTTTACCTTAAGGTTGAATATATAGATGTTAAAATAACTCTTGCATGGAGATATGGAGAAGATATAAATGTTACAACCAAAGCACTTTGTGGTGAAGTGTTAGGAAATTATTTGCATATTAAAGAAACCTCTTTATGGTCTAAAATAGTCCCTCTAAATTTGGTATAGTTTTTTTTACTCATTTTTTTAAAAAGTTGGGATTTGTTAGAGCTTAATTAGATTGGAATTTTTATTACAAGAAAATAATTAATCAATTTATTGTTATCATTCCTTATGTTTTTGATTAATTAAGTAGGGAAGGGCCCTGATCCCATGGTTACAAAGCCAAAAAATAAAAAAAAGAAACAAGCTGGGAAAACAACACCAACAAAATACAATAAACAACAATTAGGGTGGCATGCAGGTTGATTATCAAAAACGGTAACCATAGAACCAATATATACTTAATAAAAAATATAGTACTACTAATAAAGCATCTAATACTATGAAGACCATTAATAAGCTCCACCAGAGTCCAACAGGTTATCAACCATAAAAAATATATATTAAAATAGCAGTCTGATATAGTAAAGTAGAGTGCCAAAAAATTCAAAGCAGTCATAACAAGAAGAAAGAAAAAGAGTCATTATTTGGCTTTAGCAATCAAGTCCCAATACTATCCAATATGGGAGACATACTCCCTCCAATCATGTCCCTCATCTTCAACCTAGTCCTTTATCTCATCGGTCTTTCCCATCTTCTTAAGCTTTTTTCTAATCTTGGTTTGGCCCAAGACAACACCAACCATTGCTTTGTGCATGAGACCATTAGTTACTCTCATCAAAGTAATAATGGATTTCTCCATATCATTTATATGGACTTGCATGTAAGTCAACCTAATTTTAAGAAAATCAATATTAGAATCATCAATAGTATATTTAGCATTTTTCACAGTTTCAGAAGCTTTCAATAATTCCTTCCTTGGCTCTTCTTCAATTTCAACATCTTCCTCCTCATTGACTTCTTTTCCCTCCTCCATTTCATCCTCTCCCATATTATAAGTTGTCTCTTCAAAGTCCATGTCCTCACTATCTTCATCAACCTGAGCCTCAAACTCTTCAACCTCCTTGAACTCTTCCTTGAAATACAACTTTCTATTTACCCTTTTTTATCCTGGGAAGCAACTTTTGCAAGGCGAGCAAATCTTTGACCTCCATTGCCCAAACTCAAATTCCTTTCCTCCTCATCCTCCATTTGAAAGCCTTCTTTATCTTCTTGTATAGTGATAGCCACATTCCAGTTTTTCAATTATTTTTTCGGTTTCCTAGACTTAGGAGGTTCAAGAAGAAGCAGAGAATGCTTGTGCTATTCAGGAGTAGCTTTTACTAGTTCGAGCTCGAGGGAATTTTTAGTAGGAGTTTTCTTACCCACAAGGGTTGAGGGAGTGGTAAATTTAGTAGCAGAGGAAGAGACTTTACCAGGGTGATTCTCATTGCGTTCAACAATTTGGGGTAGGGGCCTAGGGTTGGGCTCCAAGATGGGGTTAGCCACTGCAAGGGGTTCAACATTTTACCTGGCATTTTGAAACTAAATCTCTTATCTATCTTCCAAGGGATTAACATGAGGATTCAAAGCTAGGGCATGTTTTTTAAAGAGTGAGCATAAGGCCTTGATGCAAGGGAGGGTTCACACCATTTTCTATGTTTTGTTGGAGAGATGAGAGTAGATAAAAAGGAAAATTTATTTGTTCATTGTGATGGATATGATTCAATAGAGGAAAGTGATATGAATGTATAGTCATATATCTACCTTCAAGAGTAAAGTATCTTATCACAAACATAAACTAGAGCATAGGGTGACAAGAGTTCGAGCCACGCATACCCATTTTGAAACCTAGTGAGATTCTCACCATCATGGAGGAAATTATCAACAAACAACTGGTAATCAACTCCGCTCTTCTTCATAACCTTAATACCATGGTTTTGCAAGCCTGTCGCCTCCACTATGAACTAAGTCTTCACCTCAAATCTAACAACCCCTATAGCAACATGCCCCTTTCTCCATGAGTTGGTGAATTTCTCTGTGAGGCTCTCATTGTACCCTTTCATGGCTTCAAAAAAAGGAACCATTCCTGCTCGACTGAAGAGCCTCCAAAGATCAATATTTTTCCTTAGAGATTGAAAATTTGGGGGTTTTGTTTGCTTTATAGGACCACCCATTTTAGGGCACTATAAGCTTTTAGGATTAATCTTTTGTGGACCTATCCTCATAACACCACTACACCCTGGCAACCTTCTAAACTTACAAAGCACACTATTGCTTGTGTTTTGAAAATAATCTCTTTCTAAAATGAAGTTTGAGAACTTTCTTAAAGAGATGGCCGTTATCCCATTTCCCCAAGAAAAAAAATCATTATTATCATTACAAACAATAAATGAGTCTTGATTATTCATAGCAAGTTGATCTTCAATTTGGAGGATAGATTTGATATTAGGCATGTCGTTACACTTGGATTTGACACTAGCCTTTACTTTGATATTAGCCATACATGATACATTATATTCTCAAGAATTAAATAATAATTTCCCTTCTCACCCGAGGAAATCTTCATTCTCCTAGTCGTAACAAAAATATCATCATTATACTAAGAGCCCTTTATGACATAAGATCACATAATCCTCCTATGTTGATCCCTTTTCTCAACTTTATAATTTATACACATTATCATATTTATCTTTTAGCACTTTGTCTTTCAATGAAAAAGGCAATTGATTGTACTCCCATCAAGTCCACCTGTTACACTTGAGTGCCTCATTGGTTTCACAATTAACAGAAATATTTCCCTCCCTGAACACATGTTGTATACAACGATGAGTAAAGAGTTTCATTAGGGACTTGCAATTGTCAATGATGTCTTTATGTTGATAACATGTTGATTGGTAATAATAAGGAAATGTTTTATGAAATCTTATCTTTCATTAAAATTTAATATGAAGGATATGGGGGTAGATAATTAATCTCAAAGATGGAAATCAAGAGGGACAAAGCTAACCCAAAACTTTGGGCTAGTCAAAATAAATATGTTACCTTTTTTTTGTAGTGGTACATGATGTAAGATTACAAACCGGTGAGTTTCTCCATTCCTAGAGGAATAAATATTTCAATTGAGCAGCGTACTTCAACATAAAATACAATAGAGCACATAAGCTACATTCCCTATTCAAGTTTAGCTAGTAGTATTATGTATGTTATGGTTTGAACTTAACTAGACATTGCACAAGAAGAGAATCTTAAATCTAGGAATATGTCCAATTTGGAAAAGGAGCATTGTAATATAGTGAAATTGGTCTTCAAGTGATTTTTAGACACATTAGAGTGTTTGAATTGCTACTAGGAAGGTCTATATTTGAACAAGACAATGGATATATAGGGATTTATGGATTTTGATTTGGTGCAATAGGTGGATAGAAGGAGATCTACAAATGGGTATGTGTTTTCTCTATTCAATGGTGATGTCAATTGGATAAGAAAAATATATTTTGTGCATTTTCTCTTTTGACAATGGAGGTAGAGTACATGACAACTATTCATGTTTGTAAAGAAGCAATATGGATTTGAATCTTGTGTTTGCATGTTGGGCTAAGTTAAGATATAGTGTTGATTTAGTGTGAGAATTGGAGTGCCATCAACTTGGCCAATAGCCCTACCTTCCATGATTATAATTTACACTTTGATGTGTGATATAACTTTGTGATATGGTGCAGGTTAAGAGGGCTATGGTTGAGAAGGTGAATACTAATATAAATGTTAATGCAAGAATGTGGATGCTACTATGAATGTTAATGAATTAACAAAACCCATGAACATTTAATGAAGTTTAGATGATGCAAGATGGCTATTGGGATTAAACACTAGCACTACTTCACTATTTTGAGAACCCCTTATATGTTTCTTGCAATGTATACAATGAAAGAAACTATTCACATAATATCACTAGTATCAACGCATCAAAACTAAGCTTTGATACCAAGTGAAAGGAAACTAAATAATTTCTACATTAACCCCATAAAAGAAATAATGAAAATAATTTACATATCTAAATCTACTATAGTACAAAATAAGATATATCATAAGAATCCATTTCAAGAAAAACCCAACCTCCAAAGCACACTCAATGTATTATTTAATAACAAAATAGTTACTTGAAATGTTTATAGAGTACCAATGCTTCATCAAGAGTACAAGGAATTCAAAACAGTTGGCTTCACAAATTCAATTCACCAAAAACCCAATCCTCTAACACATTCTCTCCATTGTGTGAATCAACTAGCAACATCTCGATCATGCATCCATTACCATACTACAATATCATAGCCATGAGCAACAAGAGGTCATTTGGGGTAGAAATCCAATAAAGCAACCCTACAAATATGCTCCCATCCACCCCCATTTATCTATAAACTATAAAATCATGCATTTAATATATAGGAAAGCTCAAAACTAAAAACAAAGGATAGTTTCCAATACTATGTATTAAAACCACAAGCAAATTTACTCCAAAAACCTTGGATGTATCTATGTTTTCAACAAGATTTTCTCATGCATTGATCAAAGATCCTTCTTGGATTTCTAATCCATGGCTAACTTCCTCTATTCATGTGCTTCAACCAAATTAATATATTTTCATACTTTACAAGTCTCAAAGTCTCAATTATGACTTCTATGGCACTACTTGTGTTACTTACAACTTGTCAAGTACACATTACAAGGTGCGATGCCCATTTTTGTAGGCACATAATAATACAAATTACAAATATGAATATTAGGAACGCAAGGTGGATGAAATATAATCCCAACATTTAAGTGGGAGATTGTTGGGACTAGAGGACAATGTGTTGTACACCTTATAACTCATAGGTTTAACTGAGTTATTTAATATTTTAATTTTATAAAATAATGCACCCACATAGAAAAATTAAATCCCACTTGGATTCCATTATTGGCAATCTCTATCATGTGTTATTGGTTTTATTATGATAGTAATATGCTAATGAATATAGGGTTGCTAGGTGGACTATGACTATCATCTCTGAAGGATTTGTTATAACCATTTGTAAGAAGTGTATACAAGATATTATTGCACCCATGTGGACTGCTTGGGAGTTACATTGAACCCCATTAGTCATGGGGAAAATAGTCAAATGAAGAGTTACTTTTTATGTTGGGAGGATTATGATCCATGCATATCTACCAATAATGTTTCCTATGCTATTGTTAAGACCATCTCATGGTTTGTGATAACTGTGATAAAACTTCCATGATTTGTGACACTAGAGGCTTATTGGAACACAAGGATCATCCATCTATCATTTATACATTTTTCATGCACTCTAGTAGTGTTGCAAAGGAATCTACACAAGTTCATAATTTTTGGTAACCATAATTTAGCCAAACCTTCTATGGTTTCTATCATGATTGTAGTAGGCTCCAACAAACTTCTAGGCTAGATCACATTAAGTCTAACTCAAAAAGCTTATGTAAACACACAATTTCATTGAGATCCTCATTTAGAGAGTTTTCTATCAAGTTTCAACCTAGGCCTCAAATTAGTGGTATTAGATAAATTCATCTTCATCTTGCATAACCTATCAAACATGATCATAGTATTTGAGCTTTCACACAAAGCTTGAGAATCATCATACTACCAACTAAGTCATTTTAAAATTTCCAAACCGACACAAGAGAAGATACATGTGATGATCAAGAAAATAATCAAAGAAGTGTTTATAGACTAGCCAAAAAATTGATTCAACTAATTTATAGAAGTCCAAGAACATGCCATTTCATCAAATTCATCATTACATAAAATTTTAGTGGTCGATTCCTCCCCAACTTTCAAGTAAGCCTAGATTTTCCTATGTTTGAGGGAAATATTTGTTGAACACCCAAAATACCGAGAGGGGGGCTGAATCAGTATTCTCTTAAACCATTCAAACATTAAACATCCAATCAACAAAGTATATTTAACTATAATAAAGAAAGAAAACATGAAACATTAACAACGCCACACAACACATGAACACCAGAATTTTTACGTGGAAAACCAAAAATGGGAAAAACCATGGTGAGGGTTAGCTCATAATATATTATAACTGGTTATAGTATAGTTACAAAAGTGTTCACTGTAGGTGGACTCACTACCCACAAAGAAAAAGATAGAAGATAAAATGTGGCTCACAACCTACTTTTAACTGTAGCAATTGCATCTATCATATAGATGAAATATAGTTCTAATGAATCTCAATAAACTAACTTTACACACTTCATTTGATTTAGATTTAATACTCTACTTTCCTTTGCATTCGCATCACCTCAATCTTCTACTCAACATTCATAACTTAAATTCGCACTACTCTGATAATATTCACTTGCCAGCTTCAAAACTTTCATACATATCTCGTACCAAGATTCAAAACTCAAAATAACTTAATATAGGTCTACGTGGACCTATAATAGATCCCACATAAGACTATAATACTTATTTAACCTTCACACAACATCAAATGTGTTAGGTCAGCACGACATAAGACCTAAAAACAAAAACCTTCAACTGTGTATCCACATCTCGACGCGTGGACCTCAAAATTCAATGCCAACTAAAATTCATACTCTAATGCCATCTGGAAACTTATCTTTAGAAGTGCAAAGCCAAAGACTCATCCACAGAGGAGTGTGAAATCTCCCACACTGTAATTTTTCAGGTTGAACTTGTGTTACTCATAACTTTCAATCCACTTGTCAAAACATGATGGAATCTTGGAATTGGATACATCTAACATCCACCAAAATAATGTTAGAAGCACAAAGTGAAACCTTTATTCACAGACTGGTGCAGACCCAAAAATTGATGCACTGTTACACTGAATCAACAATATTGACACTTAGTCAATTTCCAACACAATTTTCTTTTTTGGATCAATCCTTATTGCAATAATGTCTCCCTAACAACTCAAAAACCTGTTAGAACTAATCAAAATGATCTGCAACCAGAATCTTCACATAATGTTCAATGTTGACATCAATGAAAACACTACAACACATCGTTATATACCTTTGCTTGTCCCTTATGCTCATGTTTCCAACAACAACATCAACAAAATTCTTCCAACAATCTCCCCCTTTGTCTTTGATTCCCCCCCTTTGACATCAAGGGCAAAGGGAGCCTATACAACTGTTATGAATTTCACTAAAACTCCCCTTGAGAAATATGTGCAAATATACAATTTGAAAAAGATGGATTGACTCCCCTTGAGTCATGTACCAAAGAAAAAACCCAAAAATTATACTAGAAATAGCACTATATAGTCCACATATGTACAAAAAATTGAACATAAATATTGAAATGCAAAATAAGTGAGAAATATGTCAACTAGAGGTGGTTGACACCTGCAACTTTTGTACATGGTCCTGCCATGCTTTCCTACCTTCTTCCCATTCTCTCTTAGCTTCCCCAAGCAATCTACATTGTTTTTCAAATTCCATGAGTAACTCTTCTCCCTCTTTCGAAGTGCCAAGTACCAAATTTATTTGCTTGGCTTTGTTCAATGTGCACATAAAAATTTATTTCCAATGTTTGTTCAAAACATACTTCATGCAAAAAAAATTGTTTCTACCAAATTTGGTTCAAATACACATCATGCACACACAAAATAAATGCATGAAATCTGAAGCACACTTAACACAATTTAATTCAATCAAGAACATGATGTAAAAGCTTAAAACTTCAAGCATGACAAAGTTCAAATAGACATGTCAAAGGAATATCAACAATTATAAAGATCAAACATGCCAAATTTGAAGCAAACTTAACACAAACTTAATTCAACAATACACATGCCATTAATTCTTAAAGGCTTAGGCATACCAAAGTCACTTTAGATACATACACATAAAGTGAATCCCAAAGTTTGTTTAAACACATGCACATAAAAAGTGATTTCCAATGCTAGCTTAAAAATATAGTTCGCACAAGAAATTAAATGCCAAAGTTGGTTCGAACACACGTCATGCACACACAAAGTGAATACTAAAGTTAAAAAATAGCAAATTTGAAGCACACTTAACACAAAGTTAATTCAATCATGCACATTATGCAAATGATTAAATTTTTAAGTGTGCCAAAGTTCAAACACATATGTAAAGAGAATAGAAATACTCTTATAAAGTTCAAGCATGCCAAATTTGAAGCATACTTAACACCAAGTTAATTCAACAATACACATGACATAAATTCTTGAAACATCAAGCATGCCAAAGCTAGTTTAGACTTACAAAAAACTGGATGCCAAAGTTTATGCAAACACATGCACATAAAACAAGATTTCCAACATTAATTCAAAAATGTACTTCATGAAAACAAAAAATTAATGCTAAAGTTGGTTCAAATACACATCATATACACAAATTAATAATAAAGTTCAAAAACACCAAATTTGAAGCACACTAACATAAAGTTAATTCAACCACACACATGATATGAAGTCTTAAAAGTTAAAAAATGTTAAAGTTAAAATGCACATGTAAAGGGAATATCAACACAAAAATAATTTAACAATGCACATGATAGTTCAAGCATATCAAAGTTAATTTTGGCATATATACACAAAATGTGTTCATACCAAATTTCTTTCAAACACGTACACATAAAAAGTGATTTCAAATGCTAGTTTAAAAACATAATTCATGCAAATAAAAAGAATGAAAAATTGGGTTCAAACACACATCATGCACACAAAGTGAAGGCTAAAGTTCAAATATTCTAAATTTGAAGGATGCTTACCACAAAGTTCATGCAACCACACACATGATTTAAATGCTTAACAAATCAATCATGCCAAAGTTCAAACACACATGTAAAGGAAATTTGATACATTATAAAGTGTAAACATGAAAAATTTAAAAGCACACTTAACATGAAGTTAGTTAAAAAATACACAAAAAATAAATTCTTAAAAGTTCAAGCTTTCTAAAGTTAGTTTAGACATACATACACAAAAAGTGAATATCAATGTTGGTTCAAACACACATCACATATGCACAAAGTTAATGGTAAAGTTTTAAAATACAAAATTTGAAGCATACATAACAAAGCTAATTCAACCACACACATGACACCACTTAAAAGTTCAAGCATGTCAATGTTCAAACACATGTATGTAAAGGGAATATTGATATGCTCATTTAAAGTTGTTTAACATGCTAAATTCAAAGAACACATAACACAAAGTTAATTCAACAATACACATGATATAAACTCTTATAAGTTTAGGAATTTCAAAGTTAGTTTAGACATACACAAAATGTGAATTCCAAAGTTTGTTCAAACATAGGTGGACATAAAATATGATTCGTAATACATTAGTTTAAAAACATATTTCTTACAAACAAAAGTAAATGCTAAAGTCAGTTCAAACATACATCATGCACACAAAATTTGAATTCTAATGTTCAAAATTACTAAATTTATAACAAAATTAACAAAAGTTTAATTCAACCACACACATGACATAAATTATTGAAAGTTCAAGCATGCCAAACTTAAAACACACATGTAAAGGGAATTTTGACACACTTCTAAAGTTCAAACATGCCAAATTTGAAGCACATTTAGCATAAAATTAATTCAACAATACACATGGTGTAAATTCTTAAAAGTTCAAGCATGCCAAAATTCAAACACTCATGTAAAGGGAAAATTGGCATGATTATAAAGTTTAAATGCACTTACACACAAAAATAGCTTTCACACACATAAAATGAGTGATAAAATTAAAACATTCTTAAATTTCAAGCACATTTCAGATAAATTTAGTTCAAGAGGACACTATTTACACATACAAATTTAATGGTAAAGATAAAAAATACCAAACAAACACATAAAGTGAATGTCAAAACTTATACACTCTTCACAAAAAGTGAATGTGAAATTTGAAACATACATACACACACCAAAAGAATAATAAGAGGACCAAATCTCACTAAATGGTAAAATTCAAATACATGCAAAGTGAATGCTAAAATTAGTTAAGAAATACACAAAGTGTGTTTAAACAAACACATGCACAAATAATAACCAGATCAAATCCAAGTGGATGCAAAATATCATAGTTCAAACACTAACTTTACACATATACAAAGTAAATGTTGAAATATAAAAGATGCCAAAGTTCAAATAAATAAACAAAATGAGTGTTAAAGCTTATAGTACACACAAATAATAACTAGATCAAATCCAAGTGAATGCAAAATATCATAGTTCAAACACTAACTTTACACATGTACAAAGTAAATGCTAAAATTTAAAATATTCCAAAGTTCAAAGAAACAAACAAAATGAATGTTAAAGCTTATAGACTCTTCACACAATGTGAATCTAAAAGTTGAAACATAACACACACACACACACACAAATAGTAAGAGGATCAAATCTAAATGAATGGTCAATTTAAATAAACTTCATAAAAAGGGAGTGCCAAAGCTAGTTAAAACATACACGCAAACACAAGGTGAGTGTTAAAGTGAATGAAAAAGTTGCTTCAAACACACACTTCCTACACACAATAATGAATACCAACATACACTTCATTTGCACATGCACAAATACACACACATATAAAGTAAACACCAAATTTTAAAGGAAATTAATACACATAAAGTACTCTAAAGTTCAAACACTCCAAAGTTAGATCAAGAACGCGTAGTGTATACACATACAAAGTAAATAGTAAAGATAAAATATGTCAAAGTTTAAATAAACACATAAAGTGAATCTCAAATCTTGCACACACTTAATGTAGAGTGATTGTGAAAGTTCAAACACACACACACACACACACACACACACACACACACACACACACACAATGAGAGTATTATATTTAAGTAAATGATAAAATTCAAATGCACTTCATACAAAGTAAATGTTAAAGCTAGTTTAAAAAATCACTAAAGTTCAAACATACACACACAAATAATAAGTGGATCAAATCTAAATGAAGCCCAAAGTTAGTTTAAACATATATTTTATACACATAATAAACACTAAAGATTAAAGATCCTAAAGTTTAAACAAACACACAAATTGTATTTCAAATCTTACACTTTTCACATGTAGAATGAATGTGAAAGTTCAACTATAACACACACACACACACATAATAAGAGTATCAAATCTAAATAAATGGTAAAATTTAAACAAATTTCATGCAAATTGAATTCTATAGTTAATTCAAAAATCAAAGATGCTAATAAGTGCATAAAATCCAAGCGAATGTCAAAGTTGGTTTAAACACACTTCACATATATGTAAACACTAAAGCTCAAACATACACTTCAGAAAACCAAAAAGCCCACACAAAGTAAATGCCAATTTTCAAGCACATTTTACATAATGTTGGTTGTCACACCTCAAATACATGGAATAAATGCTAAAGTGCAAACACAACAAACACATAATTGACACACAAATTACAATAATGCTCAAACACACTTGACATAAAGTTAATTCAAATACTAAACTTCAAAGAATCTACACACAAAATGAATTATAAAATTAGTTAACATTCACTCTCACACACATTATGTGAATGCTAAAGTTAATTCAACATTAAAATGAATGTCAAAGTTAAACACACTCATTTCACACAAACAATAAAGTGAATGTCAAAGTTCAAACATATACTTCGCAGGAATGATAATTGCATACAAAGTAAGTGCCAAAATTTGCGCGCACACACACACATTACAAATTTTAAAAGCATAATTTATAAAAAAATTGTGAATACCAAAGTTCACACACACTTAACATAAATAATAACTAGATAAAAAGTTATATGAATGTGCCATTGAAGTTTAAAAACACAATTCACAAAATAATAAAAAATGCCTAGTTCATAAATAAACATAGCTAACAAAATTCAGAACTCTTCTCATGCAAAGTTTGTGAATATCAATCAAAACAATTAAGTGAATTGAATTAAAGATTAAAAAAAATTATACTTCTCACAAAAGCTTAAAACATACCACACAAACAATAAGTGTATGCTTAGTAAAAACATGCTTCATACAATCAAATATAAGTGGAGTCAATACAAAATTTTAAAACTCTCTTCATACTAAGTTTTTGAATGCCAAAATACAAAGTTCAAACATTAAGTGCATTGAATAGAAATTTAAAATTCACTTCATAGAAGTTTGTGAAGTAAAAGTTTAAAACTCCCTTCAATGAAACTTCATGAATATCAAACTAAAAACATACTTCACAAAAATAATTAGAACACAAAAATTAACACAAATTTACAATTCATACAAGAGATAGTTACCATATGTCAAAGACCAAAACATACTTCACACAAACAATAGATATTGACTTTCAAAGATGAAAGAAAAACACTTCACACTAACAATCCAAAGATCAAAAATCACTAAATATATAGTGAGACACACTTTTGTTAAACAATAAGTGGATTAAAAGTGTCGAATTTCACTTCACAAAAACAATAAGTGGAAAACATAAGTTTATCTTATCTAACTTATGAGTAATAAAATAAGAATTAAAAGTGTAGTTCAATATACCTATGAATCAAAATATTATAGTGAAAATTAATTTTGTAATAATTTATTAGCTCGATATTTTTTAATATTAAAAGTATTATTTGATTGTCTTGTCACTTTTTAATTATATATTATTGTGCATACTGGAGTGCTAAATATATGTTGTTAGTATTCTGAATCTAATAAGACATTAAGTTTTAAGCAATATAAAATAAATCCACCAAATACATCCATAAAGACACTAGCCTTTTAGGAATGACCATGGCCAATGGCCATTCCCTCAAGCCTTTGGAAGGAGCAGTTTGTCCCCTCCCCCAAAATTTTTTTTTTATTAAAACTAAAAATATCCTTTATATATGACGTCTCTAAAAATCAACATGACTTCAAAAATTTATTCAAATTTTCTAAAAAAGCTTCAAGTGACTTCACCACCATCAATATCCTCGTATATTTTTCTTGTTTGAATGGCTGCTCACATATTCCATGTACATTTATTTTCCTACAAATATAAAATACAACTAGTAATCAGTATGTTAATCAGAATTTGACTAATAATTAATCATCTATTAAAAAAACAAAGACACATGACAACCAAACAAATGACATCTACTACACTAGCAGAATGATTTCTTATTTAAATGAAGTTCAACTATATCAAAATAAGTCTCGATTAACCAACAATAATATTTAATAAGAAAATAAAGCCATATCTCCATACTAACAAACCTGAAAATACAAAATAGTATTAAATATAAAAATTAGATTTAAATCAAATAATTATCCTCATTAAAAATTGATTAACAGAGAAGAAAATCAATTACCCAGCAAATAAACTGTTGAAATTATTGTTAAGGAGCAGTTAAGGAATTGTAATCTGAAGAAGTATTGGCATTAATCAATCACAACCAATTAGATTTTGGGAGTTTTTTGGAAGAATAGATTTTATAAAACCTTTGAAACTGACACATACACAAGGATTTAGAGAAGATTTAATATGTGTTAGCATGCTTTGGTGAACTCAAAGGTATGGAAACTTGCACTTGATTAAATTGTGAATGAGGTTTGTTTGAGAGTCACATGGGCATAAAAGGAGAAAGGAACCCAAAACATCGATCACATGAAGTTACTTTGTTCTCAAGAAAAGTATAATTTCAACAGTTTATTTGCTGGGTAATTGATTTAAAGACATGAAAATGAAGCTGAGAACAAACTATTGAATCGTTTCAAGCAGTGAAATGTTTGAAACCACAAAACAAACAGATAAGATTGAACCAATGACAAACTCTTCAACATGAAAACAGAGTCAAATAGACTGTGAAGCATGAACAAGTTAACCATATTGACAGATTTTCAACATCATAGGTATATTGGCATCCAAATAGTTTACTTGGTACAGCAGTGCAACAATAAATTTTGAAGCAAACAAGACATGGAAACACTTGATCACTTTAAAGTCTATAACGAAAAACCTTTTAAAAACAAAAGAAATGTAATGAACAAGCCATTTAGGCTGCCTGGAACGCCCATTAAGACGGACGGACAAAGGAGACACAAGATTTAAAACAGTAAATTACAAGCTGAAACTGCTTTCAAAGGGAGGCAGAGCTCTGATCTACTAAACCCTCTGCTTTCAAGATTTGAAGCAAGAACTTGGAATTGCCTCTAATCTACCAAATATTTTTAAACCCTTGTCTATGAAAGAAAGAATTTGATAAAATAATTTGACTAACTTGAACTTTGGAAGTAATTTATTTGAATTCCAAGGAAAGGGAAGGGAATAGTTAAAGCCTCAAAAACACTGAAAATGTTCCATAAGCCTCAATGAATGACAGAATACAAATAAATTTCAAATAAACAAACAAAAGACAATTCAAGTAAATAACAGACCAGAATAGATAATTCTCTCGGCCAAAAATGATTTGTAGTCTGTAGAAGGAAATTCAAGTAGCATGATTTGTTAAAAAATCTGTTGAATATATCTGACCTGGAGACAATATTCTGTATTCACACCTTCTAAGTACATTACCTAGCTGAATACTTTATCCAATCTTAGAAAAGAGCTTGCCAGCTTTTCTATTCTCAAATAATAAAGAATTGCCAAATATAAATCGATGATCTAAAAAGAGGATTGAATTCATACCAACCCTGTGTGAGCTCAATCATCCTCATAGCCTCCACTGACATCCTGTAGGCCTTGGTATTATTCAATTGCAGTATCCTCTCGATTACCAGATGCATCTTGTCCCTTGTAAAACAATACAGAGCAATCTAGGAAAGGACAATAAAATACAGAGTCAAACAGACTGAAGCACAAGCAAGTTAACCATATTGACAAATTTTAAATGCCAAATAGCTTGTTCCTTTACACCTATGACAACTCTTCTTGTTGGAGCACTAAAGGCAACATACATTTCTGATAGAGGCAATCAAAATTAACCATATCTAGAGGTATTAGAGCAGTAAATGCAACATACATTTGTGATAGAGGCAATGAATGGGTGCCAAATACCCTGTTTCTTTACACCAATGACAAACTCTTCTTGCTGAGGATTAATGGAGTATATACAGCCTTAAACTACAGAGTCAAACAAACTGAAGCACAAGCAAGTTAACCATATTGACAAATTTTGAATGCCAAATAGCCTGTTCCTTTAGACCAATGACAACTCTTCTTGCTGGAGCATTAACAGAGTAAATACAGCCATGCAGATACAATTATCCTTAAAATACAGAGTCAAATACAGATTTTCAACATCATAGGTACATTGACATCTCGGTACAGCAGTGCAACAACAAATTTTGAAGTAAACAAGACATGGAAACACTTAATCACTTTAAAGTTTATAATGAAAAACCTTTTAGAAACAAAAGAAATGTAATGGACAAGCCATTTAGGCTTCCTAGAATGCCCATTAAGACGGACTGACAAAAGATACCCAAGATTTAAGACAGTAAATTACAAGATGAAACTGCTTTCAAAGCGGGGCAGAGCTCTCTCTGACATGAAGCAAGAACTTGGAAATGCCTCTAATCTACCAAATATTTTTAAACCCTTGTCTATAAAAGGAAGAATTTGATAAAACAATGATATAAAAATAATTTGATTAAGTTGAATTTTTGAAGTAATTTATTTGAATTCCAAGGAAAGGGAATAGTTAGTTAAAGCCTCAGAAACACTGAAAATGTTCCATGAGCTCCAATGAATTAAAGAATACAAATAAATTTCAAATAAACAATCAAAAGACAATTCAAGTAAATAACAGACCAGAATAGATAATTCTCTTGGCAAAAATTGATTTGTAGTTTGTAAAAGGAAATTCAAATAGCATGATTTGTTAAAAAATGTATTGAATATATCTGACCTGGAGACAATATTCTTTATTCACACCTTCTAAGTACATTACCTAGCTGGATACTTTATCCAATCTTAGAAAAGAGCTTGCCAGATTTTGTATTCTCAAACTATAAAAATTTGCCAAATATAAATCGATGATCTAAAAAGATGATTGCATTCATACCAACCCTGTGTGAGCTCAATCATCCTGAGCAAGCCGATGCAATGCTATGTCCTCAGAGTTTTTCCCATTAGCTGGTAGGCCTTGCTATTATTCAACACATTCAATTGCATTATCCCTTGTAAAACAATGCAGAACAATATGGGAAAGGACAATAAATTCTTTTTTAATCAGGAATATTGTCCTCTGCAAGAGCTTTTAACAAATTTTCATAGCAAGCAGTTGGAAGAAAAAGAACAGAACAAACCTAAACACAAAAGAAAAAGAACAACAAATATAAACAAACAAAAACTCGGAGGAAAAAGAACAGAACAAACATAAACACAGGAGGAAAAAGAACAGAAATAGAAAAGTGAGAATATGAGGAGGAGAAATCATATTAACCTCTACAATTGATTTCAACATCGAGAATTATTAAATGCCTCTTTTAACCTTCCACCTGATCTTCTCACAAGTTCCATATGCTGTTCAAAACAATCATCTCTTTCAGCTTAAATGGCATAAAATCGGCAAACAATTAGCGTACAAACACCTGCTTATTGAAATAGTAAATGACATAAAACTTACCTTCCCCTGTTTCTCAATGTGGCTGCAGTGATCAAAAGCACTTTTCCTGATCTCTCAGAGATCATGATGGCCGAATATTTTTCTTTTCCTATAAGAAAAAATATGTACTTCTCTTCCTCATCTACTGCATCAAAGCTCACTATAAGAATGTCTTTGTGCAAATGTGTATATATAGCGAAAGACAGAGGAGGAAATGCATTATCTGGAGAAAAAAGCAAACGGCTAGCATGAGAATAAAGCAAACGGCTACCAGCAGATAAAAGCAAACGACTGCCATTTGTAAAATCAAACGGCTTGCAAGAAAAAGGCAAACGGCTGGCAAGAAAAAAGAAAACGGTTGCACCTGGTATTCTCTTCTTGCAGCTTTTTATGTTTGTAACCCTATTCATGTGTTGAAATAAAACTCCAGCTGTTTTCTCTTCTTCGTTCCTGCATGGCTCCGTTAAAATGCCAGGCTGCTTTGCTTTTTAATTTTTCTTTTTGAATTTATTTTAGTTGTTGGCGTTCATAAAATTTTACCTCTAAAAATAAATCTTTATTTTTAAAATTTGTCCTATTTAAAGATTAGTTATTAAATATAACAATTTTTTTTTAAAAAAATTCCAGTCCACCAGATTAAATAGTAATTCTAAAAATAGATTCTATTTTTAGAATTCTGAAAATATAAACGATCTATTTTTATATAGGTTGCTATGCTTTTTGGCTGATTAGCTTTTCTTGTTTCAGAATATTTCTAGCTGTTTCTCTTCTTATGTTCAAATCTAAAAAGTTTCTCGATTTCACAATTGTTTGTTTTGGTGATTGTGTAGAATTGATAAAAATTGATGATCAATATCATATCAATACTCTTTTACATGTTTGGGGGTTAAATTCTTTGAAAGTATATTATTTAAAATTTTATTTTTTTTATTATAAATTTAAATAGTAAGTTTGATTGTAATATTATTATGGTTTTTTAGAATATTATAATTATATTTTTAATTATAAATAAATGTTTAATATGGTGGGTATTGGATTTTCTCATTAAAATCTTATTATTTAAAGGGAGTGTTGCAAAGATTTAAAAAAGTGATGATTATTATAATAATGAGGGCGACAACAAATTTAATCAAAATTTATCAAGTAATAGTTTAAAATTTTCAATATATAATATTAACAAAATTTTAATCTTATACAATCCACAATCTATTTTTAGCTTTCTAATCACCATATAATCCTATATTTATTAGATTGATCCTACAAATACTGTACTGATTGGTAATTTGATATTGGTTGCATTAGGTAATAAGGTTTGCTCCAAGAAAATATATCAAAACAAATATGAAAAAGTTTTTTTGGATTGTAAAGAAGACATGTATGAACTCTCCATTATTTTCTTGTTGAGCTGTTATTATAATTAAACTATGAAAAATTATTATCTTTTTCTCTTATGAATTAAATTTAGCTTTTAGCTTTTGACACACAAGACATATTACGATTCAAGAAATAAAAGTATGTTGGAGAAAAATATGTCTGGGATTGTAAACTTGATTAAAAACCTATTCAATCTTTTATAGGCATCTTTGTTTTAGAAAATGATTTATTTGAAATATCATGAAATTCTTGAAAAAATAGAGATTATATAAGAGAGATATATAAATATAATTGTTTATATTATATATTTAATTGACAAAGAATTATACATTTTAATAGTTTTTTAGAAGAAGAATAAAATCTTATAAATTTGGCTTTAATTGGGTCATATAATAATTAAATTGAAATTAACAATCATCTATCTAATGTTGAGATTAACACTCACTATTTGATATTATTTTAGATTCTTACAGTCAACTCTCTAACAATTTGTCAGCATGCTTATTCATTTATTCTAACACTTCTTCTTATTGAAGAAATGATTTTTTTATGATATTAAATAAATTTAAATGAATAGCAACAAAAAAACATAAATTGAAATCTTCATTTTTATCATTTTTTCTTCCATTCACCATTGAGAAATCTTGTAGGCACTAAACTCCACCAAGTTGTCTTGTACCCTTTGTAAATGTATAATTTACGAGCTCCTAGTCTAATGAATTCCCAAGTCCTCAAATCTTATATTTCCAAACTCTCAAATTCTGAATTTTTCAATCTATTTGACAACAATCTGTATTGAAACATACCTTCACAGATTTCCTCTCTAATCTCAAAAATCTTTTTCTTAGTCTAATGAATTCCCAAGTCCTCAAATCTTATATTTCCAAACTCTCAAATTCTGAGTTTTTCAATCTATTTGACAACAATCCATATTGAAACATACCTTCACAGATTTCCTCTCTAATCTCAAAATCTTTTTCATCAAAGTCAACTCTCTATCCTTCTCTACAACAAACTCTATCTATTCTAATCTACTATTATCCTACAAAGATTAGCTCTTAAGATTCTTTCATCTTTCTGAAAACTCTCACAAAAGAAATAAACAACAATACTGACTATTATATATTCAATCAAAGAAGATTATATGATTCTTAAAAGAAAAATCAAACTTCTATCATCTAAATATCAAACTGAAACTAAAATTTATTCCAACAGAATAATATTTTTTAAATGTTTAAATTTAATATTTCTATCAATTAATATGACTTGGTGGAGGGCACTGTCAAATTTAATGGTACCAAAGAGACTTCTATACGTTTCACTAAGTATCCTAAGATTTGACTCACTTTCTAAACTTGCACTATACAATAAACACATAGCCTTGAATTTTTCCATCCCTTTTCCAAATTATGTCCTTCAATATATTGTTAGACAATGTTTTTGCTAATGTGGCTTCAACCTTCCCTAATTTCAATAGAGGATTCGATAAAACATCTTCAACATGAAAATACAAATATTTTCCCAATTTGCTAGTTTATTTTTTATAACAAAAGTAGGGGAAAGGGCCCCTAAACTCGACCAAAGAACAAAAACAGGCCTACTAGCTAGCAAAACTACTACCACAAAATAGCAGGTTTAAAAAATAGACCAACACCCCGCAACAAAACTACCATCATAACAAGAATGAAACAACAGAAGCCAAAATCCAATCATATAACTAAAGACCAAAAAATAGAGCCTAGACCAATATAAACAAGAGGGCACACAGACCCAAAAGGTACCATTGCCCAACGGCCAAAAATTTGAGACACATTGGACCCACATTGCTTCCTAGGACTGTAGATTAAGTTCCTTTCCTTGATCAGTTGCTTCATCTCCTCGTTGCACTGCTCCATCGCTTCAATAGTACTATCATCCAATTACAGCTCCTTGGTCTGAGAGGAGTTCATCTTTCTATGGCCTTTCCTTACTTTGGTCGTAATGGATAATAAAATCTCTTTGCAACACAAATTCTATTGAAAAGAAAACTAACCATCAAAGGCATAGGTAATATGCGAGGACTCATTGAAAAAGAGCTTCGTAACCTTGATATAATTATTAAATTAAGCCTTAGATCCTTAGCATTAGGAGAAATATGATCCTCAGTCATGTCAATAAGACCCCCATTGTGGTACTCAACAAGGGTTAAATAAATACCATTAAGGGAAATAAATTTAAAGGAATAAGTCCAAATGATACTTACCTTTTCATTATTATTAGATTTATCCCAGATCACGGGAAAATTTTCCCTTAAAACCTCATGTAATTATCATTTGATGATTAGATCTCTACCAAACCATATAGAAGCATATGGTTAAATACGAAAGC
Source organism: Sequoia sempervirens (assembly GCA_007258455.2). NCBI lineage: Eukaryota > Viridiplantae > Streptophyta > Pinopsida > Cupressales > Cupressaceae > Sequoia > Sequoia sempervirens. The sequence goes on along the minus strand of VDFB02032431.1, from coordinate 556 downwards.
AAGCCGACATCATCAAATCCACTATGTTCACCACCTCTCCATCACTTTTGATACACATCACCTTCTGAGTTGGAGCTTTACTTTTATTACACGTCACCATTTGATTGATACAATTCAAATTCAAATTCAAAAAGGGGTGGTAGACAACCAGCCCATCCCTAAGATAGAGAAGCAACCCAATGACCAATGGTAAAATATGCATCGCCATCAATTAGAGTAGGCCTCTCTTGACTAGTCCTTAGCAAGCCACTCCTTAATTTGAGTTAGAATATGTTCAAACTTCTAGAACTGCCACTGTGGATAAGAGAGCCCCACATTGGAGATTGCATTTGCAATAGTGTTTCCTTCTTTGAAGATGTGAGACACAAAGAAACCTTCCATAGAATTAAACACACGTTTTGAGTCTTGAATAAGGCTATTTATTTTCCAGTGGGCTCGACTAGGACATTGAGGCAGTCAACAATCAATTTAGAATCTCCCTCAATGATTTCTTTTTCAAAGCCAAGTTCTCTCAGCCTCATAATACCTCTCCAGGTAGCAGTAGCCTTCGCTTCCA
>VDFB02032429.1:0-35055 GCA_007258455.2 Sequoia sempervirens | reverse complement strand
TTCTAATTGAGAAGTTATGACCCAAAACTAGATTAGTTAAGTTAGTCAAGTGAGTTAACTTAGTCGCATAATGTTCTCATCGAAGCTAACTCCTCATGCCTTACATACCTTGAAGGCTTACTCCTGAGAAATGACATGAGTTTTGGAAGCTGATTGCCAAAAAACATGGAGTTAGAAGTAGCTAAAGGATTTGATTGCATAGAGGGTTTGAAATTGACTGAGGAAAACACAGAACTGATGGGTTCGATCACCATCGAACACATCTCCTAGTTCAATAATGTTCAAAATTTTCCCTATTAGACCTCTGTGTATAGAGTAGGTTCAATTGTGCATGATCATGTCATAAAAATGACAAATATAGGGTTTGCAGGGTCTCAGAGCTCAAAACATGTCCAAGAGATTTCTGTTAATTTTTATGATGCTTGAACTTCCGTCTTTCTGTTGTTGACTCATTTGCAACTCTTCTTAGATTAAAAATTCCAAGAAAAAGGTCACTGAATGGGGGGATTATTCCTTAGTGCCATAGAAAAAATTGGTTGTAAAGATCTGTTGTTGGTGAACTACGAGTCTTTGGGAGTATAACAGAGGTTTAGGGAGTGTAAGAGCATTGGAGACTTGTATGGTGTAGGACATTACTGTTCTAGGTAAGAAGTCTATGTAAGGCTTGCTTTAGGCAAGAAACCATTGTTTCATGAGATAGTGGCTTGAGAGGAACAATACCTCATCCTTTTGGAGTATTTTCATGATTTGGTTTTCTCTAGGTCAGATTGTTGGTTTCCTCATTCTTAGTGCTGTTTTATGCTCTTTGTGTGTAGTTACATACTTCATTACCTTTTCTTATGCTTTGTGATGCATGTGTAGGGATTGCTTTCCTTATTTTTGTATAAGGAACAACTTATGTATTCAAGTTACATACATAAAGAATAGGATCTGTTGTGAGGACCTATGTAGTGGAATATCTTCACTAGTTTTTGGATCAACTAGTTTTCTATTAGAGTTCTAAGGAGCTAAAAAATTCTAGAGACCAAAGATATTGACAAGAGAGCAAAAGCTTGCATATATAACTGGGAAAACTGTGCCTCATGCACTGAACTGAGTCACACAACTTAGGCACAAAATACACATGTACGTTTGGATGTGGGATCTGCTGGTTGATCTTCCCTAATTAAAAAAACACTTGGACTCCAAGCCACTCTTGGATCATTATGGTTAACTACCATGATCTTGTGGGGTTTGTAATCTATCAGCTATAATTATTTGGGAGGCACATACCTTATCTTGATCAGATGGTAGGCTATGGCCTAATTGAGATGGATGGTGGATAGGGCCCTGTTGTGACCTTTTCACACATCACCCCATTTAAAATGGGGACCCCCTAATTTTTGCTCCGTTCCTCGTCTTTTGGCTTTGGTTTTGTCTCTCTCTCTCTCTCTCTGTCTCTTTCTGCTGTTTGCCTTTCCGGGGATGTGCCCGTCCTTGAGCTTAAACGTGAAATTTTGGCTAAGTCTGAGAATTAGGGTTTGCTTTCTTCCGGCCAGTTTGAAGTCAAATGGAGTGAGTGAATTGAAATCTGAGCTTGGCACTGCATTCAACAAGCTTCTAGCAGGTTCCCAACAAAATTTCATTGAATTCTGACAACTTACTATTTTTAGTAAGAACCTAATTTGGGACATTTTCTCGGCACTTTTTGAAGTTCCATCCTTCACAGAACATCTAGGACACGTCAAACTGCTTGTCTGCAAAATTTGAGCCAGATTTGACAACTTTCTATTTTTAGCAAGTATCACCTTCAGAAGCAGATTTTAGGGTTTGCATGTGAAGTTTTTCAGTGCATATCTAGAGAATATTTTTGGGTTTTCCAAGACCTACGCGATGATATAACATGCAAGATGAGATGATAACTTTCAGTAGTACTACCTTCAGAGGCAGATTTTAGGGTTTGCATGTTGGAGTCTTCAACGCATGTCTGGATATTCTTTGTGGGTTTTTCGAAAGCTTTGCAGTGATGTAACATGCAAACCAGGATCAAGACCTTTTTCAAGAGCTGTCTTCAGAGGCTATTTTTAGGGTTTGCATGCAAGACTTTTCAATGCATGTCAGGTTATCCTTTATGGGTTTTTCAAGAGCTACGCAGCAAGGTGACATGCAAGTAGAGTTGGTCACTTTTTAGGGACTTACTATTTTTAGCAGGATCACTCCGGCAGCTGCCCAACACTTCATCGTCACGAACAAAGCGAAATGCAACAGAAACGGGGTCAAACAGAGATCATTTGATCAACATGCAAGTCAGATTAGGGTTTCCAGCTTTGGGACCTAAAATGAGGGGTCAAATGCCAGAATCTCTGGAAACCGGTGTATCCCACTGCGATCAGTATCTTTCAAGGATTCCACTGGTGAAATTTGAAGGCAATCTGAGCACTTACTATTTATAGTAAGGCACTCCAGAAACAGGCTATAAATAGCAAGTCAGCGCGAGGCGCCAGTGTGAACAGGCAAGTCAACCCATGAGGATCACGTCAGTCAGATTTCAAATTAAACGGAGTTGCAGAAGTCCTGAAACCAAGCAGTTACTAGAAATAGTAAATCACCTTTAGAAACAGGCTATAAATAGCAGGTTGACACAAGATGGCAATGTGAACAGATCAATTGGATCATGAGGATCTTGTGGCGCAAATTCCAAATCAATCCAAGCTTCAGAAGAGTGAAAACCAAGGTACTTACTAAATATAGTAAACAAGGGCGAGCAAGCTAAAAAAATGTCTAAGTCTGAGAAAATTCCTTTACCCCCTGTGAAATGCGCCCAAGATGAAGATGGCTCATGGATGAAGAAATATGCTAAGCATGAAAATTCCTGTAGGACTAGTGAAATGCGCCCTCATCTCAAGGAAAGGTGCTTGAAAATTTTGTAAGGCATTACTAGTTCCTGCTCACCCCCTGAAATGTGCCCTAACCTTGGGAGGAGACAAGGAAAATGTTGAGTGAAGAGAAATTCCTCCTCACACCCTCAAATGCGCCCAGTGTGAGGGAGAAGGTTGGAAATTTTTTCTAAGTATTGGCAACTTCCTCCTCAGGCCTTGAAATGCGCCCATGTCACCTAGCACTGTGGAAGGACATTGGAAATATTCTAAGTGTCAAAAAATTCCTTCACCACCCCTAATATGTGCCCAAGATGAAGGTGGGTGGAGTAAAAGTTTTTAAGTTGTTGAAAATTCCTGTGCACCTAGTGAAATGCGCCCAAGTCATCTAGCCATGGAGGACATGAAAAAAGTTTCTAAGTCATGTTGAGTTCCTGCAGGACCCCCTAAATGCGCCCTCATCAAGTCAAGGTGAAGAAAGTTTCTAAGTGTTGTTAAATTCCACCTCCACACTCCAAATGTGCCCATCTCCAAGAGGTGTGAAGAAAAAAGTAGCTAAGGCGTTGGAAGTTCCACCTTGACATGTCAAATGCGCCCAAGTTGGAGGTAGCTCTAGGAAATATGTAAAGTGTTGTTGAATTCCTCCTTGATACCTCATATGCGCCCAAGGATGTTGAAGGTGGTGGCTTTTAAAATATTCTAAGTATTGTTGAAATTCCTCCTCCTACCCTCATATGCGCCCAAGTCACCTTGCCTTGGAGGATATTTAAAAATTTGCTAAGGCATTGCTAATTCCTGCAGAGGGTCCCAAATGCGCCCATATTCAAGGTGGACATTGAAAATGTGTTAAGTGGCGTTAATTCCTCCTCAGCATGTCAAATGCGCCCAAAGGTGTTGGCTCTTTAAAACAATGTTCTAAGTGTTAGGAATTCCTCCTCACACCCTCAAATGCGCCCATGCTCATGGAGATGATGAAATTTTTCTAAATATTTAAATTTCTCCACCCCTAGAGAAATACGTCTAAGCTTGAAAGAGGATGATGAAATTTGCTAAGGCATGGATAAATTGGCAAGGAGTCAGAATACGCTAGCTTCATGAAGTTGAAGAAAATTGTCCAAGGCAAAGCTAGAAAAATACGCCCAGAGATGAAGAATGAAGATGAAATTTGATGGCAAAATATTTTTCTAAGGTCTAAATTGCAAAAAATTAAAAGTACCCCTTCGTCTATAGACCCATAAATTTGATGTTTTATGAGGGGAATTTTCTTCTGGGTACTGGATATCTTCGACGAGGAGTTGATTTCCAAATTTTCCACACCTCGCCAAGGATTTTAGGATGAAGATTTTGATGGGCGCCTGAATAATAAAATTTCCCAAGGAAAATTTAAAATTTTCTAAGGCAAGGAATAAAAGGTGTGGTTAGAAATAAAATGCCTTGACTGGTGAATTTGAAATTGATTGCCTAGATGATTTTGATCAAATTCTTCATGAGAATAATCTTCTCAAGCCAGAGATGGATAAAATAAAAGTATTAATGCCTCAGCTGGTAAAATGAATTTCTAAAGGGGGAGCAGTTGAATTTAATATTTTCGAAAAATGATTTTGAAATAATAAAGTGAAGTACGCCTATGCCAGTGGAGATGAATCTTTTTGAAATTCTAGAAGGTCAAAATATTCTAGATGCCAAACGCCAAGTGTTGCAGCTACTAGAGGAGGGAAAATCGAAATTTGAATGAACTGGCTAAAATTAGCTTCTTCTAGAAATCGACTTGGCTATATGAGCTGTGAGTTTTGTTCATTTTTCTTCATCAGCTAGCAAGTTCGATTTGAGCTCTGAAGTGAAATAAGATTGCAGTGTGAGGAAAATCCGGGTGTTTAGAGAAATTCGAACTTAGGCTCTAGGTGTTGAAATAAATTTGAGGCTGAGAAGTGCTGAAGCAAGCTTGGGTCGAAATTTTTCTTCTAAGTGCTGAAGTTGTATTGCTGCAAGTAAATTTTCTAAGTGTTGAGAGTTTGAAGTTGCTGCAAGAGGTGTTGAGGTTTGAAGTGAAATTTAGTGCTGCAACTTCTCGTTTTCGAAAATTTGCTGGCAGCCCCGATGTGATTTTATTTTCTAAGTTAAATTTCTAATGACTATCTTTTGGTTTTGCAGAATGGCTGAAGTAAGAGTGACTGGCAAAGAAAATAATGCTGAATCCAACAAGGCAAATGCGTCCAGACAAGCTGTGATCAAGAAGCTGAGCAAGTCTTTCCTGCTGGAGTCGAAGTTTTCTTCAAAGTTGGGGAAATTGGCTGATATGAACTTGGGCTCTTTCAATATGGAAGCTTTCAAAAGCCGAATGATGGGAATTGGAGGCCATCGTCCATCAATCACTTTTCACAATATTGTTAGAAGTGGACTTTATGCAGCTGCTGGTTTTCCACCAACAATTCAGTGTCCGGAGTTGATCATGGAGTGTGCTAACTGTTACAATCCAGACCGAAGGATTATCACTTCACCAGATGGCAAGTTGTTCGCCAACCTCACACCTGCAGCTATTGGCGAAGCATTTGGAATTCCCTCACATGAGAAGATGATTTACAAAACGAGACAATGTGTTGAGCGTATGTATGCTTCTACATTTGACAGATGTGCTAATGTGATAAACTCTCGTTGGATGAACAAGCCCAAGCCAACTCGCACGAAGTTGCCGAAGCAGATAATCTCAGATGATCTGAAGCAGGAATATTGTGATTTGATTATGATGCTTAGCAGAGTCGGAGGATGTCCCCAGGCGTTCATCTTTGAGCCTTGGATGTTTTACTACATCAACCTTGTGCTGGAAAGGTAAGGAGTTTATTAATTGGGCAGTAATGATTAGTGATAATTTGCATGAGCAGCTCCAAAGTTTGAGGAGAACGAAAACATTCTATATGGGCTCATACATTATCTACATGTTGGCTCGTATGACGAAATACAGAGGAATATCATACAAGGAGCCTATTGGGTGTGGTTCTCAGTAGTTCAAGATTCATGAGGCTTGTCCGTAGCTGCACTTGACGAGCACATCTCATTACAAGAGAGTCAATGACGCCTTCACCATGCACATAACGTGATCACTTCAGCAAAGAACTCATCACAGGATCTCCAAGGAGGCTCAGGAGTTGATAGAAAGGCACGGGTGTTGGTTTGTCTAATTTCCGAAATTTACTTACATTAGGCTGCAAGGGTTCTCTTCATATCCATATAGGTTGCCCAAATACCCTACAAATAGGATCTTGATGTTAGAAATATCTAGGCAACTCATTGCCTATGATAAGATTCAGAAGAAAAAGAAGGGAGGACTTGACTTCCCAATCATCATGGGAAATTCAGATGAAGTGTGTCCTTCACTGCAGGCAGCCAAGGAAGCTGAAAATGAACTTCAGTTTTTCCATCTTTCTTACCACACTAGCAGGCAGCATTATGATCCTCACAGGAATATCGGATGGATATTGTCTGAGGAGTTCAGGCATAAGGCAAATATTGAAGATTTCTGGGCTAGTGCGTTGGATGAAGCTGAGGTAAGAAAAAGAATGTTTTCAAGATTACCTTTGAGCATGATTAGGGAGTGCGAAATTGTTCCAGTGCTGAACAAGGTAGACAAGGATATGAATGTTCTTCATCCAGATTGTGAGACAGTGAGGGATACCCCACTCCCACTTCCAGATTGGTTAGAGCCGAAGATTGCGGATTTGGATACACTTTGCATACCAGTCCTGACATTCACCAGAGGATGGGTTGAGAGGCATGTGAATAGGCTTAAGAGCAGGACAATTCTTCTTACTTACAATTTGATGGGAGATGATAGGACGCCGACTACTACAAAGAAGCAGGTTGCTCGAGCTCCAGAGTCACGAAGGAAAGAACCAATCCAGCCAGAGCCTCCGAGAATTGAGGTGGCATCACCTACGCCATTGGAGACACGTTCTCCAAGTATACAAGAGGTTTCATTATTTGCTGATCAAAGGAATATGTTGAATAAGGAACAGGAATTACAGGAGGCAAATCAACCACCTCGAAGGGAGTCTGTTGGCCAGAGTATCAACGCGCCTATTAGAGATAACCAGCAGGAGGAGGATGAAGAAACGGCCACAGATACACACTTCCAGCGTGAGATTGAGGCAGTATTAGAGGATGACGTGGTTACAGGACATGAAACCCAAGGTTCAGGAGATACTCAGCCCGTAGAAGTCGATGAGCCTCGTCAGGATGAAGTTAGAGAAGAGGTTCGTGAAGAAGAAGCAAGGAATGAGCAGCCATTTGTTATTTCCGACTTGCAGCAGGTGGTACTAGATTGGCTTAGAGACAGGATGAGGAGGAGCCCCGTTGAGGAAACTGATCCAGTAGTTGAGATGGAGGAATTCCTGAGTAGGATCAGTGCGCCTCCGACAAAGAAGAGAGCTAGGAAGTTTTCGAAGATTTCAACAGATGAGGATGGCTCTCGCACCCTTCACGTGGTTGTGCCAAGGGTTGAGTGTGATCGAGATGAGGCTGTTCTAGAAAATTATGTGATCATCACCATGGAGTTAGGTCGCCCCATAGGAGCACAGATAATTGAGGAATGTGATAGCTCCTGCCAGGCACTCAAGGACAGATTGCTCCGGACTGAAGGAAAATACAAGAAATTGAAGGAGCACAAGACATTGATAGGTTACGTACAACATTTGTCTCGTCCTTGTGGGCAAGAGAATCTGGTGATTAAGCTTCCAGCCGAGTTTCCCAGAGAATCAGTTAGCGGCTTGGAAGATTTGAGAAAGATGGCACAGGAGGCAGATAAGTGGGTTGCTAGAGTTCGTGCTGAGACAGAAAAGTTTATGGAGGATCTTGCTCATGCTTATTAGCAAGCTTCCAACATTATGGCACAGATGAATGCGGTTGATCAGGCTTGGGGCGATGCTCATAGCTATCAGACCAAGGCTGTCCTTTGTCTAGAGGCTTTGATGCATACTCCCTTACAGACTTTGGTTGAGGGAGGCGTGATACAGGAGGGTGATAGATATGATTTCACCAGCTGGTATTCCTCAGTTGTCACAGGCCGAGGATTCTTTGATGCAGCACAGGCAAATTCGACCAGGGTCAGAAAGGCCATGACGAACATTCTTGATGGAGTCCTGAACACATTGGAGGCTATCTTTGCTAGGAGGCTGACTTCTGAGGAGGTGACTGCTGATGGTTTGAGGAGTAGACTGCCGCCTTTCTTTTCAGAGGTGAAGACTTTTGTCCAAAATGACTTTGAGAACACCTCAACTTTCTCCAGCATTATCCAAAACACTCAGGATGCTTTAGTTGCCTGGAGAAAGTCTTGTACTCGACATGGGCAAGTAGTTACAGTGTTGGAATTTCAGCTTGATCATATTCTGCCTATTTCAGTTCAGGAGGTTGAAGCTGTGCTGGCTAGATTCATTGATTTTGCAGTGAAGGAGAAGGAGAATGGAAATGCCTTTCTGGATGATGACCTTCTAGATGATTGATAGTGGGCATTGATTGCCTTTGCTATTTTGGGAGTGAGTGGGAATCTTCTGGCTCATTTATTGTACCACTCCTCATTCTGGCAGTTTTTAGGGTTAGGGCTGATGTGGCTTGATCTGAGCCCTCCATTTGATTGTAATCTGAGCCGTCCATTGGACTGGGCCATCTATAAAAGGGGCATGCCCCCTCATTTGTACATTATTAGAGATTAGATCAGAGAATAGAGTAGAGAGATTGATAGAATAGTTGAGATAGCTTAGCATAGTTTGTTAGCATAGCATAGTTTGAAGGAGAAGGAAAGTTTTCCCTTGAGAACTTTGTAAGAAGTTGTTGTGAATACTATCATAATAAAAAGAGTTTCATTGATGATGATTTCGTCTTTTGTTATGAGCAGCTAGCAAGATTTCTTCACCCTTCTACTTCAAGTAGCTTAAATTAGAGTAATTTTCATTTTCATGCAAGTAGTAGTTAGTTGTGGATTGTGGTGTTTGATCAAGGCAGCTTCGTTTAATCCATACTACTAGCAGCTTGCTGACGACAAGTTTGCCTTGTGTGGTCGACTGGAACACTTTATAAGCTTAACATCGGTTATGATTCACGTCTCGGCATGCGTCGTCATGATGGTGCCTTTATGCTGAATTGTGACTTGAACACTTCTTGCTACCCCCTTGAAGATTGCATCGGCTTTGTAGAGGCTGTCCAACGTGAGGCGAAGCAAAGTCCGGTTGAAGCTTGCTGAAGTTGATCCCACGTTCCGCTCTTAAATAGAACTTAGATCTTCTAAACCCTGCACTTATTTAAATTCCGCACATTTCTGGTTAGTATAGGAAACACGTACCTCATTGCCAAATCATTCGCATCACACACGAAAATCCCCTTCTATCATTAACCTGCTGTCAGCTGCCAAGTACTTGTGAACAATTGTGTAAGTCCCCTCGTGAAAATAGCAAATCACAACGAACCAACTGAGTGTATTCCATTGCATTGTAGGAACCTTGGAGTTGAACGTACGATCTCTCGTGCAATCTTAGCGTACGGAATACTTTGATCAAGAGAGAATGGAGTAGCCTTTGGATACTTTGTTCTGCTGATTGGTGCGGTCACAAAAAATCACATCAATAGGCCCCAAGGGGGAGCTCAAACTGGGTTTTGAAAGATCCAAGGCTCAACATGTATGTTCTTGCAAAAAGCTGAGACTGATCAAGAAAAAGTTCATTGAGTGGAACTGGGTTATCAGACTAACTTTAGGAACTTAATTGCAAGAAAAGTAGCAGCTCCCCCAAGGAATGCAGAAAATTGAGCGGAACATAGCAGACCAAGGGGTGGATGAAGAAACCATAAGAGGAAGAAAACAGAGCTAAATCACTCTAGAAGAAATACTGCTTAGAGCAGAGATTCATTGGAGTTAGAAGTCCAGAGCAAGCATGCATGCCTGAAGCAAGCAGACACGAGCACTATTTTTTTTCATACTTCAACAAATATGAGAAGAAGCATAAATAAGATCTCCAAAATAAAATTATTAGATGGATCCGCCATGAAAGATTAAAAGAAAATCAAAGAAGAATCAATCAACTACTTCAAAAATATTCTAACCAAGAAAGAAGTGAACAGAACAGAAGCTCAGATGGATCTACTCACTTCCATCCCGCATTTGATTTCTGAAGAAACTCATATGTTGCTATAGAAGATTCAAATGCAAAAATTGAAAATGCAGTCTGTTCTTTCAAAAGGATAAAGTCCCTTGGACTTGGATTGTGAGAAGGATTTTATGAGGAATATTGGATCATTATGAACGGAGATGTCCTGGCAGCATTAAAAATATCTAACCATTGCAAGGTGGTCTTAAGGGAACTAAAAAACTCCCTATTGGGGCTAATTCATAAGAAATGGATTCTGAGCAGGCTTTTATGAGGAATATTGGGACATTGTGAATGAAGATGTCCTGGAAGAATTAAAAGGATCCAACCATTGCAAGGTGGTCTTGGGGGAACTAAAAAACACCCTATTGGGGCTAATTCATAAGAAACATGAAGTAGGCTACTATGATGCATAAGGCCGATTTCCCTATGTAGCATTACATATAAGATAATCTTATCTCAATATTATTGCTGATACCCTAAAGAACCTGCTTCCTAAGATCATAGCAGAATACCGGGGTGACTTTATTGAAGGAAACCAAAAGTAAATACTATATGACATTGTCACAATTCATGAGAACCTCTACTTGATGTCATTCTGAAAAGAAGGAAGTATGATCATGATGTTAGACATACAGAAAACATATAATGGGGTCAACTGGAGATTTCTCGATATCTATGTTTTGGAATGATTTGGTTTCAATGATGACCGGAGACTGAGTTTCAAATTGTTGTTCATCTCTGAATTTTCAGTGTTAATAAGTTCAGAACCAAAAAGATTATTCAAATCTTCCAGAGAATCGAGAGCCTCCAGCAAGGTGTTATAAAAGGAATAAAACCAAGCAGTGATATGAGCCCAATCACTCATCAACAATTTGTTGTTGGGACTGTTCTATGGCGAAAGGACACATTGACTGATGCAACTGGATTTTAAGATTTGTCAAATATTGACTTGTGTGCAGGGCTGTGGTGATCTTTTATCCAAGTACTGAGAGATCCCTCTGCTTCGTGGAAGATGCTCCGAAGACTTGTGTGTTCCAGTTGTCAGCAGATTACAGCAGAAACTAAAGGGATTGAAAGGAAATTTACGATCCCTTGTAGGTTGATTCAACTTTGTTGTGCCCCAACTTACCTAACCTTCTTCATGCACTTGATTGATGTGTCCCCTAATCTTATTTTCTTTAAATTTTATTGTGTCCTAATACATTGATTTGGACTATTGATTTTTAATTGAGTTGAATATACGTATGATGTAGTTCACATTATATCATGAATATATATGATGATTTTAATTTATAGATATATGGATTTTGTCACAAAATGTAATGCATAAAGTTTATACTTATTTGAAAAATTTGAAAGTATTTTGGATATTGTGCTTTTATTTCATTTTGTCAAATTTGTGGGACTGTGATCCCTTTTGGTTTGTGTGCTGACTTTAAGATCCATACCATATTAATTGAGTGTTTTTGTACATTTGCATGTGGTGTGAATGATCAAGCCAGCAGTGAGGCAGCTCCAAAGTATCAAGTGTTAGGATTTTACCTGCAAATATTATCAAACAAAACCAATAACATGCAAAAAAGAATGCAATGCTTGAAAATAACTGCAAATATGATTATACTAATGAATCTGGAACAAGTATTGCAGGCATCTTTGAGAGGGCAATCTTCTCAAGAGAAAAACTCTATCACAAAATATGATTCCAAGATGATCTTCTGTTCATTGCATCATCAATAGAAAGTCCTCACAAAGAGTGGCTTATAAGGGACAACCAACATGGGATAAATCCACACACTTAATATGAACTCGTTACATTATTACAATTTCATGTGATGCATGTGGAAAAAATCTACACATTAATATTAAGTTAAAAAAATAACTAAACCATGCTTATTGTAATGCTCAGAATAATAAAATGTTAGGATGAAAGTTTCCAAACACAAGATGACATCAAAATTGAATTCCTTGCAGAAAGTCCTTCCACTGATGTTAAACATGGTAGAATTTAGAGAATAGGAAGTTTTAGTCAAACTAGGTTGATGGTTGAATTGGAACGATCACATGGCATCATGGATTAGGCGGCATGATGGTGTTGTGCCATTAGTGACTTAGCATGGCAGGTGGGTCACTATAATGACATGGATTGTTTTTTATTATATTGAGGTAAAAAGTTCACCAATACATATCAAAACAAAAGGCTACATCAAATCTATCTTGCGAGTCAGTTCAAAGTTCAAACAAAATAAGAGTCCATGCGTGGAACCCACCTATGAAGAACTAGCTGAGAATAAAAGAGAGAGGATCTATGTCAATAGTTTAAGGTTTTAAGCCACATGCAATAGACCACAAGTAAGAAAAAAAAGTTTTAAGGACTTGTGAAGGTGTCCATCGAGTGGCATGACAAAAACCAGCAGCAAAACAAATAGTTACATGGATTATTAAAAAAAGAATAGGCCATAATTTAATTCTTGAAAGCTAATCACAAAGCCATAGTGTAAAAGTAAGTTTTACTAAAGACTGAAACAAAAAGCTTGATGATCATTGTTGCACAACAGATCAGTGTTGGAAGAACCTTGTCAGTGATAGGAGTTAAAATGCTTGATAATTTCAACACACTGAAAGAAGTTTTGGACTAATCAAAGGTTTGATTGACAGTACAAAAGGATTTTTGAACTGCTTCGGTAAACTTTGGTACCTGTAACCAGCAAGGTGCAGGAAGGCAATAGAGCCATCAGATCAATGGCATTATGGCAGTAAAAAAATGCTTGGGCTGTGAAGGACAAGCTTATAATTTAAGTAGGCAATTAAGTGAAAGAAGCTGTTAATTTGGACCAGGTTTGATCAATGGCAGATGGAACAATGATCGGAAAATGCAAAAGAACACAAAGACAGTTGTTGCCAATCCTTTTAAATGCAAGTATGGCATTCTGAATTGAATTGCATACAGGTCAAAGAAAACAATGGAATCAGATTTGATGACTATATCTGTTAAGCAAAAACCTGCAAACATAAGAAAAGAAGAGAGATCCAAGTACATGCAACAACCATAACCATTGACGGGGTATCAGATTTGTTCAGATATTCACATCTACAATTTAGAGAAATGAAATATACGAGTATGACCACAAGTGTGGTTCGTCACATTCTTATGAACATGTGACAAATTTTGGTAGTCCTTTCTCGGAGAAGGAAAGGAGTGGAAAAGGATATGAAAGGAAAACTTGATTGGTCTTTTATTCATTTTGATCATAGCAAAAGTGGAAAGGGTCCATAGGAATCAGTAAACCTTTCCCTTTTTGCCGTTTCTTTGATCATTTTCACATGAAAGTAAATGCTGCTATCATTTTGACATTTCCTGGTTGGATCTCTCTTTCCTCTTTTTATTCATTTGAATTTATTGAGAATCTTGTTGGTAATTTTATTCTTTGCTGTTGTGTTTTCCAATTTGCTTGTGTTGGGATGGGTGAGATGTAGGTGTAAGAACTACACTGCAATTTTAATGGATACTGATATACGATGTGAGGATTGGAAAGTAACCATTACCCTGCAGGCCACGGATTCTGATGCTGTGAGAAGCCTATAAATAATATCATATCAACTTGTTTTGATATATCTTATCCTTGGCAAATAGTGATTGCAACAATTATGTTACAAAATTTCAACTAGTTTGATGTATTCTTTCAAAATTATTATTCTTTGTAGCTTTCACTTGGGAGAATGGAAGTATGCCTTGTTAGTGGATGCTTTGTTTGGATTTCAGTGGTGTAGCCAGTGTAATTTGGTGAAGCCTAGTTTTCAGTCAACCTTGGCTTAGTGCCTCCTCTTTTTGTTGATGTGATATTGTGTGTTCTGGTTATGGTGATGATAGATTTATGTGATTGCCTATTTGCATGCCATGGCTTGTCTGATTATCCCCTATTCTTTTTATGAGAGCTGCAAAACTATTTTTTTTTGCCTGGGTGCACCCCTTTTATGGTCTAGAATTTGAAACTTGACCCATAGGTGCACCGTGCAACCATATACTGGTCTTTGTCATGTTGCATGCAACCTCTATCCTTCATCTTCTTGTTGCGGCAATGAAAATGCTATTAGCATCTATTTAAGTACAACTACTGTATTTATTTGTCTTGGTGAAATCAACACATCCATAATACCAACTATACTTTGAGTCAATGAGAGTGATCTCATCATATGTCATGTCAACTTAATATAGAACAATATTTTTTTGAATAATTTAATTGCAAATGAATATAACAGCTTACTTAATTCTCAAAACAACACTTTATTATGAAATTGTTACTTCATTTAACAAAATGGAAGGTTTGCCTCAAGTCTAGAAGCACTGTGAGGTTACGACTTAATTAAGTATGATAATTCAACCCCAAATTCTGCTGCTAGTCTTACGAGAGAATGAAGTGCTGATATGAAACTGGACTACAAGTTTAGGACAGGCTTTCTGGTGTAGAATGATGGATGTCTTTGTTTGACAAGGATTCTGGAGCTTGAAAATGTTGTTGTTTGTGCTAATACTGTAGTCTCACCCTTCACGTCCTAGAAGTCCTTTTTTGTTGTAACGTTGCTTGGAAGGTGTTGAAACTAATTGTAACTGAACTGCTGAAACTAACTATAACTGAACTGTTGAAACTAACTATAATTGAACTGCTGTATTGAAACTATGAATGTGTTGAAGTTAATTGCTAACTGGATTTGGTTTGCTGGGACCAGGTAAGTGTTGATGCTGACTGTAAATTGGGACAACACTAAAACTGCTAAACTGGGCTATTATGAAATCTTTAAACTCTGTGTGCAATTCCTGAACTAGAACCACCAACTGGAAGGTTGAGGGTTTTCGTCCCTAGTCTCGTAGAAACCCTTGTTTCCCGCTTTCTCTCAGATTCGACTGTTTTTTATGATTTTCTCGTTTTTGGTTTTTGACTGTTTTGTGGTTTTTGCTTAAAATAAAGAAATTGCGATTTTTTGCAATAAATAATAATAAATTCAAAGTAAATGCTATTTCCACAATATTGATAGAGAAAGCAAGAACTAACACTGGCTATTCATTTCTTGATCTTCTGGACAAATTACAAGTAGTGTCTGATAACATGCAACAGGAAAAATGATATTTTTTATTTGAAAGAACCTGGTAAATGCAGCAGGCTGAAAGTAATCAGATCTTGTACGGCTGCAGCAAATTCTTCTTTTCCCTCCTTCTGTTGATCCAGAACAGTGCTAGGAATGTAGGCGCCTCAGATAGCAATGGCAGACTGAACTAAATGTAGGCGATTTGACTTTGGAAGAAGGTACGCCTCTTTTCTGGAAAGTACGGCCTGGTACAGGACAGTACGGCTGTCAGCAGCAATTAATGAGACTGTACGGCTTCCTCAAGATTCTCCAGATCTTCCTGAAAGGTGCGCCTAAATGAAAGGATACTCTCTGAATGAAACCCTGAATCAAAACTCGGACTATGAAAGATCTATGAAGTTCTGTGATCTCCTCTGGATGAAGAAACCTCTGTGCTGGCAATAGATCAGGTGATATCTCACACCCTCTGAACTGCTTTCAATGGAGATGGCTCGTTCCCCAATGAGTTCGAGACTGAAACCCTAAAGTTTCTTGCTCAGTCCAAACTTGATCAATTTTCAATCACTCAATATGCATAATGGCTCGAATCCCAAGGCAAATGCACTATATCCCTCAAAAGTGCGAATTCCTTAAAGATAGGGAATTTTTAAATAATTCGACCTCTTCTTTTAATTTCTTTCAATAGTCTCAGCTCAAATATTAAATTATAAATTTAATCTTCAAATGGCCCCTTTCTGATGATGGGCGACCCCTTTATCAAAATCACTTAAGTTATAATAAAATATTATAACTTTATATTATAATCTCTAATTAATTAATATTTAATTAATTCAATTAAATATTAATATCTCTCTCATTATTCATCCGATGCCTGATCCGTCTGAAGCTGACGAACACTGAAGTGATTCTGAACACCAACAATCCATACTGCTAAAAATAGCAGGGGTCCCACGCTGACTGCCAATAACTGCTAAAAATAGCAACTTATGCAAGAAGTGTCCGAACGAGCCCGAACGAAAGCCAACTGATCAAAACTGCCAATCTGAAGCTGAGCCAACTCCAACTAGACCCTCTATACAATCCATCAGCCTACGAGGGTCGCATGATAGGCTAATCCTGTGCTCGAGAGATGTCAACTAGAAGGGGACATGACATCTCCGTATGAGATACCTAAAGGTTTCCATCCTTGTATCTCAAGCAATTCCCGCGGTTTTCGTCCTAGGACTGGTGAACAAGTGCTCAAAGGAGGGCTCAATAAGAAATATGCTAAATACCCTTTTTGTTGACCTTCGCTTGTTTAAATAGGCACATATGTCCCTGGGGCAGTGCCTACTATAACTTTTTTTTAGGCACATAATGTACCTAGGGTGGTGCTTGCTAACCCTAGGGCAGCCATATCCTTTCACTTTTTTTTAACCCTAAAAATATTAGATCCTTATCTTCTTGAGGTGACCACTTTTGGCCTTATCCTATTTGAGGCAGCTATCTTTTTTTTTTTCCATTTTTTTTAATATATATGCATTTTTACTTTTTCTTTTCATTTTGCTATAACATTTGCAATATTTTAATGGGAACATGACAAACCTCCCTTCCCAAAATTGCTTATTCCTAAGCAATTCAAGTTTGGATGCTTAAAGATTTCTGGACCTTCCCAAGTAGCATCTTCTTCAGGAAGATTCTTCCATTTTACCAAGTATTCTCTAGTGCTTTTGTTTCTTAACTTCCATTCCTTGATGTCCATAATGGCTTTGGGCCCAAGAATTAATCTTCCATCATCATCCAAAGGTGATAAAGTTGTAGAAGGTGCAAGATGTTGTCCAATCACCCACTTGAGACATGGTACATGGAAGACATGGATTTTGCAGCCTTTTGGTAATATTCCATAGCTTTAATTCTTTGTATAATCCTATGTGGTCCATGAAAACGTTGTTTGAGCTTTTTTCATGTCACTTATGCAGACATATGACTGCTTGTAGGGCTGCAATATTAGGAAAACCATGTCCCCTACTTCAAAAGTTCTCTTGGTTCTTTGCTGATTGGCATATTGATTGTATTGATTTTGAGCTTGTTGTAAGTGCACCTTAAGGATCTTCAACACGTGTTTGCTTGTTAGTTGTTTGAATTAAATCTTTGGCCCCTACCACCTTGCTATTTGAAATGACCATATCAACATAAATTGGGGTATCATATAAATACAAGGCCTTGGAAGGAGACATGTGGTGAATTGTATTGTAGCAATACTCCCCCTAGTAGAGGTATTTGTCCCATGTCTTTTTCCGTCTTGAAACATAATTCCTTAAATATCCTTCTACCCATTTGTTAACTATTTTTGTCTGGCCATCTATCTATGGATGGTAGCCTGTGTTAGATTTAGACCAGAAATGCAAATAAGCAGAAATACAACACACAGATTAAAGAACACAGCGATTTACCCTGGGAAAACCCTCCTACTCGAGGGAGAAAAACCCAGCAAAATGATTTCTTATATATTAGAAGAATAAGGGCAGAAATCTGCTTACAAATCAGGCCCTACACAAGGCCAAATTTAATACAATGTATAGAGACAATTCTTCTTGATGCAAAATACAAATGAAGATACTTCTTGAAATCGGATCTGCTGCTAAAAATGGCGAATTGCTGCTGAAGTGTGAACTTGAAGAGTGAATGAGTTGATGTTGAAATGAGAGGACTTCACCTCCCTTATATACAATGCTAGGTGACCTCTTCTCTAGGTCGGCCCTAGAAAATATAAATATTATTTGTAAATCAAAGGCCGACCTACCTTGAAGATCATTTATTTTAATTTTATTTAGGAGAAAAATATCTCCCGTAGCTACAACATTAACACTCACTCTTAGCTAGGGAGGTATTTTTCCAGATATCCTCGTCATGGAGTCTCTAAACATGACGCCCACAATGGCTACACCCATTTGTGGAAAACCACATCTTAGTCTCAGAGATGTCCAAGAATTCATAGATTCTCTCAACATGATGTCCACAATGGCTACACCCATTTGTGGAAAACACATCTTAGTCTCAGAGATGTACAAAGGTTCATCACAGAGTCTCTCAACGTGATGTCATCATGGAGTCTCTCAACATGACGTCCACAATGGCTACTCCCATGTGTGGAAAGAAACTCATCCCAGTCTCAGAGATATACAAGGGTTCATCACAAAGTCTCTCAACGTGATGTCGTCATGGAGTCTCTCAATATGACATCCACAATGGCTACTCCCATGTGTGGAAAGAAACACATCTCAGTCTCAGAGATGTACGAGGGCTTTCACCTCATATTTCTCCGTCTCAGAGAAATATGCATTATAGCAAAGCTCATTGATGCTGAGTCTCCCTCTCGTCAAGGGCAACATTCTCTACCACCCCAAGTTTGTCTCAGAAATGTGCAAACTTCACTCTGGATAGAGGCTTGGTAAGGATATCAGCCGTCTAATCATCAGTGCAAATGTACTTGAGTTGAATTGCTTTCCTCAGCACCATGTCTTTGATGTAATGATACTTGATCTCCACATGCTTTGTTCTATCATGAAATACAAAATTTACTGAGAGCTTCACATAGCTTTGATTATTACAATGAATAATAGTTGGTTCCAATGCTTGACCAAACAACCCTGCAAGGAGCTTTCGAAGCCATATTGCTTCACGAGCTGCTACACATGCTGCAATATATTCAGCCTCTGCAGTGCTTAAAGCCACAAATGTTTGTTTCCTGTTACACCAAGAAATCATAGCAGACCCCAAGCTGAAACAACATCCAGAGGTGCTCTTCCTATCAGTCACACACCCGACCCAATCAGAATCAGAATAGCCTTGTAACTTCAGTTCTTCACAAGAAGTATATCTCAAGCCATATCCCACAGTGCCACACAAATACCTCAAAATATGCTTTGCTGCAACTAGATGTATTTGCCTTGGCTCACACATGAATTGACTGAGAGCACTTATTGCATAACAAATGTCTGGTCTGGTGTTGACTAGATACATCAAGGAGCCAATCAATTGTCTATACATGGTGGGATCTACCAAATCTGAATCGGCTGCTGAATGACTCAACTTCAAATTTGTCTCCATAGGTGTAGAAATGGACTTGCAGTCCATCATCCCAAATCTGCTCAAGATGTCTATAGTGTATTTTCCTTGACTTAGAATAATCTCATTATGTCTTTGCCACACTTCCAGTCCCAGGAAGTAATGCATAAAACCAAGATCCTTCATTTCAAACTCGAAGGCTAACTCTTTCTTGCATTTGACAATGAGATTCTCTGCTCCAATGAGAAATAAATCATCAACATAAAGAACCAATATCAAAGCCTCACCATCAACTATCTTGAAGTAAAGATTGGAATTTGCATCATTCTTGGAAAATCCCAAGCTCATCAAATATCTATCAATCCTTTCATACCATGCATGAGGTGCTTGCTTAAGGCCATACAGTGCCTTCTTCAATCTGCATACATGAGACTCCTTCCCATGAATCACAAAACCATCTGGCTGCTCGATGTACACTTCTTCTTCAATCACACCATTAAGAAATGCAGTCTTTACGTCCATTTGATGTAACTTCTAGCCTTTAGCGAAGGCAATAGCAAAAACTGTTCTGATAGAAGTATATCGAGCAACAGGAGCAAATGTCTCCTCATAATCTATTCCCTCCTTCTGAGAGAAACCTCTTGCCACAAATCTTGCCTTGTGTTTCTCAATGCTATCATCAGCTACATGCTTGATTTTGTAGAGCCATTTGGAAGACACTACTGATTTCCCTTCAGGTTTGAGAACAACATCCCATACATCATTCTTAATGATGGACTGATACTCTTCTGTCATTGCATCTTTCCATACCTGCTGGTTGGATGCCTCCTCAAAACTAGAAGGCTTAGAATCAATGATGTGACTCATCAATACCACATAACTTGGAAACTTCTGTGGTCTCTTGCTTTCCCTAAAGGTGCCTTGAGGAGCTGCATACTTTTTTGCCTCTTGCATAGTTTTTCGAGCCCATAGAGGCCTCTTCCGACCTACGACAATGTCTCTAGGCCCATCAGTTGGTTCTATGGGATCAACTGGATCAATAGTCTCGGCCAGTTCGTTGGACTCCCTCTGAATGTCAGGAGTATGATCAAGAGATATGTCCATATCCTGAGGAGTCTCCTGCTCTTCATTGTCTATCTCCATGTAAGACCCTTTAGATCTTTTGAAGGTTACTTCCTCTTCGAAGGAGACATCCCTGCTGATCTCAGTCTGTTTCTGCCCTGGAATATAAACTCTGTAGGCTTTTGAAGACTCATTGTATCCCACAAATATACCTTTCTTGCCTGAAGTTTCTAGCTTTGATCTTTTATCCTTGGGCACATGAATGTAAATAGGACAACCAAAAATTCTAAAATGACTAACCTCAAGTTTCACACTTGTAAAGGCCTCCTTAGGAGTCATGTTTCCCAATATTCGATGAGGGCTTCTGTTCTGAACATACACGACGGTTCTGGAAGCTTCCGCCCATAGGAAAGTTTGTAAATCCTGATCATGAATCAATAGCCTTGGCTGCCTCTACTATGGATCTGTTCTTCCTTTCCGCAACTCCATTTTGCTGAGGGTTGTACGGAACATAGGACTCCCTCTTGATCCCTGCCTCAATGCAGAAATTATGAAAACCTCCAAAAGTGTATTCTCCTCCATTGTTTGATCTCAGAACTTTAATCCTTTTCTCGGACATGTTTTCAACTTGAGCCTTGAATTCTTTGAATCTATCAAGTACTTCTTCAGACTCCTTAGATTTCAAGAAGTAAATCCAAGTCTTTCGAGAATAATCATCAATGAAAATCACATAGTACCAAAATCCACTCAAAGATGCCACAAACATTGGTCCACATAAATCAGAATGAACAAGATCTAAAATTCCCTTTGATTTATTGTCACTACTATGAAAGGGACTCTTGATATTCTTACCAAGTGCACATCCTCTGCAAATGCCATCGTGCTCCAGACCAAGCTTAGGAAGGCCAGTAACCATCTTCTCCATAGATGGAAGGGCTCTGAAGTGTAAGTGAGCAACTCTCCTGTGCCATAGCTCACTCAAATTGATAGAGTTGTGCAATAAAGCCTGAACTGGATGAATTGATAATCTGTATAGGCTCTCTTGACGAACGCCAATTACATGAGCTGATTTTATACTAGAGTTCTTAGGCCAAGCAAGAACTTTCCCTTCAGAAAAGGCAACCTTGTACCCTTTGTCCTCCAAAGTTGAAATGGAGACAAGATTTCTTTTGATCCCTGGTACAAAGAAAACATCACTCAAATGAAGAGGGATACTTGAATCTAGCTGGAAAGAAGTGGCCCCAACTCCCTTTACGGAATAACAAGCATCATCTCCAATTATCACTTGCAAGTTAGTCTCTTTCTCTACTAAGTTTGTAAGATGATCTCTGTAGCTTGTGATGTGACGTGAAGCACCACTATCTATCAACCAAATGTCACTGTCAGTTGTAACATTGCTTGAAAGTGCAGAGATGAATAGAAATCCCTCTGAGTCGTCTCTAGATTCCTTTTGAGGTGACATATCATCAATATCTGCTGTAGAAGCATGCTGCTTCGGCTTTGATATGCAATCTTGAGTATAGTGACCATACTTGTCACACCTGTAACATTGAATGTGAGTGAGGTCCTTCTTCTTCTTTGGTTCTGGGATAGAATCTGATATTTTGTCTCTATTCCTCTTGAAATTGCCTCTTTTCCCTTCTCTTTCTTTTCTTCTGGAAGCTTGTGCAGCAAGGACATGACTTTCTTCATTATGAGAATTTCGCCCATTTCTTCTTGCTGCCAACCTGGACTCTTCTTGAATACAATCAACTCGAAGACGATCAAACTTGGGCAACTTAGATCTTCCATTGATGCTTTGAATAAAGGGCTCCCAAGATTGAGGAAGACCATTCAGTGCCAACATAACCATATCTCTATCTTCGACTATGTCTCCAATAGTGCATAGCTGATCACTCAATTCAAAAATCTTCATGAAGAAGGAGATGACCGAATCTTCTTCAGCCATTTTTATATGATGGAGCTGTTGTCTCAAAGCAAGGGCTTTGCTGGTATTGTTGATCTCATACAATCCTTGTAGAGCCTCGAACATTTCTTTGGCTGTCTTCATCTTGGAGATGATTAGAACTAGGTGATCCTTCACGGAGTCTATCATGATCTTTCTAGCCTTTGTGCCATTTTTCTTCCATTGAATTTTCTCAGCATCATCGGATGGCTTGGGCACATCATTTTCCACGAAATCGAGAAGATCATTCTCTTCTAGGGCAATAAGAACTCTGAATTTCCAAGAGTTGAAATTTGATGCTCCATCCAGCCTATCTTCAACCTTGACGCTGTTCACCATCTTCGTTTCTTTGCGAGATTGCTCTAGATAAAGGGTTATCTTGACTGCTTAAACAATCTGATCGGATCTTTGCTTAAACCTGCTTTGATACCATGTTAGATTTAGACCAGAAATGTAAATAAGCAGAAATACAACACACAGATTAAAGAACACAGCGATTTACCCTGGGAAAACCCTCCTACTCGAGGGAGAAAAACCCAACAAAATGATCTCTTATATATTAGAAGAATAAGGGCAGAAATCTGCTTACAAATCAGGCCCTACACAAGGCCGAATTTAATACAATGTATAGAGACAATTCTTCTTGATGCAAAATACAAATGAAGATACTTCTTCTTGAAATCAGATCTGCTGCTAAAAATGGCGAACTGCTGCTGAAGTGCGAACTTGAAGAGTGAATGAGTTGATGTTGAAATGAGAGGACTTCACCTCCCTTATATACAATGCTAGGCGACCTCTTCTCTAGGTCGGCCCTAGAAAATAGAAATATTATTTGTAAATCAAAGGCCGACCTGCCTTGAAGATCATTTATTTTAAATTTATTTAGGAGAAAAATATCTCCCGTAGCTACAACATTAACAGCTTGTGCTTGGAGTGAGTGCACTGCTCACTAATTGGAACAATTCTTGCCAAAATAGACTTAAAAGTCTGTTGTCATGATCACTTACAATTGATTTTGGTAGCCCATGGAGTGAGAAAATTTCTTAGAAGAACAAATCTGTCACTTGTGGTGCTTTGTAATCAGCTGCAAGAGGGAAGAAATGTGCATATTTTGTTAACTTGTCCACCACCACATAAATACAATCCTTACCCTATGCCATTGAAAGTTGTGATAAAGTCCATAGATATATTCTCCCACCCCTTTTTATGGATGTTAAGGGCTGAAGCAAACCGGTTGGAAATGTTTGCTTTGACCTATTCTGCTGGGAAGTGAAACATTAATGTACATGCTTGAGCACCTCTTCCTTCATGCCTTTCTAGGAAAACCTTTCTCTAATTTTCTTGTATGTCTTGTAGAATCTTGGATGTCTTGCTAGGGGAGAATCATGAATTGCTTCTAGGATTTTCTTTTTAACTTTGATTCAAGAGTCAATAAGATTCTTCTCTTATACCTAATAAGACCATTGACTACCTTGAACCTTTCATCATTGAATTTTTTGTCAAAAATATCATTGGAAAAAGCATTTTTGGCATATTCAGCTATTAGCAAGTCCCACCCATCATTATAAATTTTAATAATGGAGCGTATGCTTGGTATCCACTAGAGTGCAAAACCACTACATTCTTTTTGCCTTTGGCATATTCAATTTCAATATCGTAAGCTTGGAGCTTACTTATCCATTTTGTTGGTGGTCATTAAGGTCTCATTGGTTTAGAAAGAATTTTAGACTGTTATGATCCGCCTTTACCATGAACTTCCTATAGACTAGGTATTGAATAAATTTTCCAAGGCATGCATGATGGCAAGCATTTCTTTATCATAAATGTAGAATCCTCTTTTTGATTCCTTTGGCTTTCGGCTCTCAAAAGCTATGGGATGACTATTTTGCATTAGCACCATTCCAATTCTCTCTCTGGATGCATCACATTTAGGTACGAAAGGAAGTGTGAAAGCCATTCAAATACCCTTTATGCTTTGCTGCTCCAAGAGAATGCTCCCTTTTTGGTTAGATTAGTCAATAGGGCAGCCAATTGAGAGAATCCACAAATCTTCTATATTAGCTGTAAAGACCTAGAAATCCCCTTAATTGTGTCGATGTCTTAGGAACTGGCCAACTGATGATGGTTTGAATCTTTTGTTGATCCACCTAATCTCCTTGAGCACTTATAACATGTCTTAAGTATAAAATTTTAATCAATCAAACTCACATTTGGATTCTTTAGCATTCAATGTTTGCTGCTTCAAAATCCCAAGTACATCATCTAGGTGTCTCAAATGTTATGCACATCCTCATAGTGCCATCTTTTTTCTTCACCAAGACTACTAAAGAAGCAAGTGGACTAGAGCTTGGTTTGATGTACCCTACTGCTAACAATTCTTTGATTACCTTTTCTAATTCTTTTTGTGCATTTGTAAATGTCTATAAGTGGTAGTAATGATAGGCTTAGCTCCTATCTCTAATTCTATAATGTGCTGAAAACCATGGTCTAGTGGAAGCCCCGGGGGTATATCATTGAAGACCTTACTATGCTGCTTTAGGATTGTTTAAATGTTTGTTGGATATGAGTCTCTTTTGGGAGTTGATTTTGATTAGTTGATGAGGCAATTGAAAGCCCATGCAATTTGGTCCTTACAAAAGGATCTCTCCATCCTCTTTGCAGTGACCACCTTGGGTATCCCATCAAAAATTCCTTTAAGCACTACCTCGTTTTCTGTAAACCTAAGTTTCATTGATTGCTAGTTTTGAGTAAATTGCCTAAGGGAGTGTAGACATTGCACACCTAAAACCATATCTGTTTCTCCTAGGTTAACCACATAGAAGTCTGCATGTATTTTGTGCTCCCTTAAGTTAATACCAAGTTGTCTCACCCTCTATGTCCAAGGAATGGTATATCCATTTGCAACAATGACATTAAAACCGCTAAACTCTCTATCACAAGGCCCCTCTTGCTCACCAATCCTTCATCAATGAAATTATGCATGACCCCACTGTTTATAAGAATGGTGATGCATTGTCCCAATAAGAACCCACCAACTTTGAGAGTGTGGACTTGAGAGCTCCTGAAAGTATAGCCAAGGTGTTATTGTTGGTTCCTCCTCCCATTATTTCAGGTTCAAGTTCTTCCTCAATGGTTATTGGTTCAAGATCTTCTATTTTAGGTTCATCATCAGGGGCAACCTCAATGATTTGTCCCTTCCCTAGACAATGATGGCCAAATGCACATGGCTCATGGCAGTTGAAGCACAATGATTTCCTTATCAATTCATTTCTAGAATCCACATCTTTTTTTAAGTAGAGGAGTAGATCTCTACCCTTCTTTTCTAATATTCCCTTTGTTTTGATTGAAAGGAGGTCCTTTGGGAATAAATTTGTTCCTTGGTGTCGAGGATTCTAAATTTAGGGCCTTCTTGACTGCATGTTGAAGAGTTGATGGATCAAATGTTTACTAAGCCCTTGAGGGGTTCAACTAACCCTTCGATAAAAAGAGCTGTGATTCTCCATCTAAGACATCTAGTGCCATTACTGCAAACCTCTAAAGTTTAGTCACATAGTCTTCTATTGATCCATGATGTTTCAATTTGGGTAGCTCTCTAAATTGAATTTATGGATCATTCCTTTCAAACCTATTCAATAACTTCTTCTGAAACTCTTCTAAGGTGGTGATAGAGCCATGTTCTTGAGTGATTATCCTGTGATACCACCACTTGTAAGCCACCCCTAGGTGAAGAGTGGCAAATTTGATAGTCTGATCTTCAATCATTGAGTTCAATGAAAAACAGGTGTCACTCTTTTGTAACCATGCTCCGGATGAACATTTGCTGGACCCATAATAGGTAGGAATGGTTAATTTGTCAACTTGAGTCTGGAAGTCCCTAGGAGCTTGATATTGAGGGGTCCTTCTTCCTCCCTTTCTTGGTACATTCCTCATCTGCAAACCACAATAATCCCTGAGGGACATATCCAACTGGAATCTTGGATTGAGATTGTGATATTCCTCATGATATATATTCATCATCTTTGGGGTTGGGTGTTGCCATTCTTCTCCTTCTGGCCGTGGTTTTTCCCTTGGTAAGAGTTCAGATTTGAAGATCTTGGGGCTTGGAATAGGTGGAATTGAGCTGTTAGGAACCCAACTAGTTATTGATGGACTACCTTCTCCATTGTTGGCCTTGCTTGTATTATTGTCATTTAGAGCAAGAATCAGATTGGCTATGGAGTCCCTCACTGAATTTGTTAGTGCTTCCTGGTTCTACGTGAGTTGAGCTGCAAATTCTCTCAAGGCCTCATTGGATGATTTTTTATCTCTATCACCCATCTTTTCTGCTTTTGTATCTAAAGTCTGAGAATTCTTCCTCTTTTTTCTTTCTGAATATCAGGGATCTTTGGCACTGTATAACATGAACTCACCCTATAGGTTGGCAGTATTATTGCTCTAATATCACTGTCATGTCAACTTAATATAGAACAATATTTTTTGAATAATTTAGTTGCAAATGAATATAACAACTTATTGAATTTTGAAAACAACACTTTATTATGAAATTGTTACTTCTTTTAACAAAATGGAAGCTTTGATTCAAGTCTAGAAGCACCGTGAACTTACAACTTAATTAATTAAGGATAATAATCCATGCCTTGAATTCTGCTGCTGGTTTACGAGAGAATGAACTGCTCATATGAAACTGGGATGCAAGTTTAGGACAGGTTTGCTGCTGCAGCCTAATTGAGGTCTTCGTTTGACAAGGATTTTGAAGCATTGAAAATGCTGTCATTTGTGCTACAGATTGTTGTCTTACCCTTCACGTCTTAGAAGGTTATTTTCCTGTAATGTTGCCTGGAAGGTGCTGAAACTAATTGGAACTGAACTGTTGTACTGAGGTGTTGAAACTAACAGTAATTGAATTGCTGTACTGAAACAAAGAAAGTGTTGAAGTTAATTGCTAACTGGATTTTCTATACTAGGACTAGGTAAGTATTGATGTTGATTGCAAACTGGGACAACACTGAAACTGCTAAACTAGACTTTTTTGAAATCTTTAAACTTAGAGCAATTCCTGAATTGGAACCACCAATTGGAAGGTTGAGGGTTTTTGTCCTTGGTCTCTGTATGAGATGCCAAGGGTTTCTGTCCTTGTATTTCAAGCAATTCCCAGGGTTTTTCATCCTAGGACTGGTGAATAAGTGGTCAAAGAAGGGTTCAAGAAGAAATATGCTGGATACCTTTTCTGCTGCCTACTGCTTGTTTAAATAGGCATATGTCCCTAGGACATGTTGGTGGCCGGAGTTGTAGGCCTTGAATCCCTAAGGCTTGATAATCCTCCAGGTGCCAGGGGTGTCAGACTTGGGAAGATTACCACAAATCTATCTTTAGACTGGGCAGTAAGGACCGATGAAATTGAGGCGGGTACGACCTCCATCACTTTTGGCTTTGCAAGACCAATGTGGGTTTTCCCTAAGATGCCAAATTGATGATTGAAACACTAAACAATACCTTACAACAAACTATACCCATTGCACAGTGTATCCCAATATTGGTGTCACAATATACCTATGTGCTAGTTTGGACAAGTAAGGATGAGCACCTTATTAACAAATATTCTACCATATAAGTGTCTGAGAATGTGTTTATGATACACCCTTGTATTGCTATATTCATCCAGACATGATAGCAAAACATACAAAAAGTAGAACTTTAAAAGGTGTTTGAGTTGATGTATTTGGAGTGTGTTGAGAATGATAGGAGAGAAATCCAGTTACAGACTGGTGCCTTTAACCATTGGGCAACATAGTCTCTAGGTTTAATCAAACAAGTAACAATTGAAAACAAGGTGATGGCTTAATCAAGTCACCACGAAAGACTATGCCTTTCAAAATGCACACGCAAGCTAGGCTCTACATATTCATTTAGAAAGACAATAGATAGTTGCAGAATATTAAGAGAGTCTACTTAGTAATCCTCAAGCATACCCACACATTTCCTTTATTCTATTGAAAAGATACCATGCAAAGGCTTTGCAAGGATTTTATAGATTTTTGGTCGAAAAACTAATTAACATACATTTAGAAATGTATACCATACATAAGGAGACACTCAACTAAGGTTGATTCTGCCTTTAATCAATCAATCTTCAAAGCTTACAAATATTATTGCAGGTTTGGGAGAAAACCCAAATCATTACAATATAAAAATAGCTATACCCAGAACTAGAAATCGAAACCTAGGGTTTCCTATGAATATCTTTCTTCTGCTGGCTCGGCAACTGCTTCTCTCTGTAGAAA
The DNA here is from genome assembly GCA_007258455.2 of Sequoia sempervirens. Taxonomy (NCBI): domain Eukaryota; kingdom Viridiplantae; phylum Streptophyta; class Pinopsida; order Cupressales; family Cupressaceae; genus Sequoia; species Sequoia sempervirens. The sequence goes on along the minus strand of VDFB02032429.1, from coordinate 6,653 downwards.
TGTTATCCTCCTCCCTTCTTTTTTCTCCTCTCTTTTATATTGTTCTTCTTTCAGAACTTATATATCTTGTTGCATCATTAAGAAACCCTAGGAGAAAAAGCCACGAGTGTGAGAGACTATACCCGGGCTCCCATGTCTGCTTGTATGACACTCACATGGTCACACACCGTAAATCCATGCCTTAGCATTAATGAGCATGCAAATGAGGAAGAAAATCCCTGCAAAATCCGCAACAAATCTCTACCAAGGACTGATTTTTGTCAGAAAGGATGTTTGCGAACCATAAAGAAGCATGGGTGCCGCCTTATCCCACTTGTAGTTGTTGAGAAATGCATTAAAAATCATCCCTAAAGCCTTAAAGATCAAATCTTGTAGTTGAGAAAGTAGCTGCAACATTAATGGCGTTCATGGCTGAAAACACGTCAATCCGGAGCATTGCTGAAGTCTCGGGCCCGAAACAATACTTGGTTCAATCATTAAAATGTTCATAAGCCAGAAAAACCATCTTTGTCGGACATTGGGCATCGGGTCTGCAACATACTGCTTGATGCGGACAATGATATAAAGAACATCGAAACACCGAGTCTCGAAAGAGAACCCTTGTTGGACATTGGGCTTCGGGTCTACCGCTTGTTGGAAGAACGAGAAGATGAAAGGAAATATGGAAAGATTTGAAAGAGTACAAAAAGGAAGAAGGCATAGGGAGTTGGGAGTCGGGAGGAAGACTTACATCTTACTGCGGAGTGTGATAAAGGGTAAGAGGAAGGTTCGACCTCCAAAAGGTCGAAGACTCACAACATCGGGGATTGGAGAAAAAGCATTCGTCTTATTGAGGAGATAAGACAAAAGGTAGGCGAGAGACTTGATCTCCGAAGCCTAAAGGAAAGGCATCGGACATCGGGGGTTGGGCATAAGGCCTTACGCCTTACGATGAAAAGATGATAAGAGGTAAGGAGGAAGACCAATCCCTGAAGTCCGAAACATCGACACTTAGTCATTTTTCAAAGGATTTATCGAAACTTCGGTGATCGGGGGGAGGACTTATGGCTTACGGAAGGAAAGTGATGAGGGTTAAGGGTTAAGGCCGATGATCGAAACTCGAAACATTTAGGCAAGTGAAGGATTAAAAAGGGAAAAGGGGTAGGAGATCAGGAGTGATAGAAATGGTACGCAAGTAGGAAGACAACCAAAAGCCCGCAAGACTGAAAAGTTCAATACTTAGCCAATTTTGGATTTTTGCAAATGGGCTTTTGACTATAGCCTGGCAAGGGGGAAATGCAACTACCAGAGGGACTTGAACATGATACACCATTGAGATTTCTCAGATCGGTTATAATTGATGGAAATCATTAGGGTATAACATAGAGCACTATAAATTCATTAAATTTATAGGTTCCAACAGGGTGATGGCTGCTAAGGTGGCTACTTTTATATTTCTTTTTCTTTTCTTTTTGCTATAATATTTGTAATATTTTAATGGGGACATGACATTATACTTATTGTTATTTTAATCTAATGTCTGGAAGGTTATTGTTAGTTTGTTACTTATGAAATTTCTCTTTAGTTCCATTCTTTATTATTCTTGGTTTGAGTTTGTGTTCATTTTATACCTTACCTTTGCCTTACACCTATTTACCCTCTAGCTCTTCTTTGAGAAGAGGATTCCTAAAACATGATATGCTGAGAATGGAAGCAATTTGTAGGTGGGAACAAGGAATGGAAATAATTTCTTTTAACTCCCTGGATTATGTATATCCCTTGTGAGGGCGGCTGAGGGGACAAAAGGACACCTTACCAGTTTTGATATGGATAAATAGTGGATTCACAGCTTCAACCACTGGCTCTTTGTGCACAATTTTTGATTTCCCAGCACTTTCTATTAGATCAATAATGTTTAAATGAAAGGAAATGAAGAAAAAAACATTGTTATGCTGTTATGTGAAGAAATGACTATAATTGGCATTTGTATTTCGCTTCTAATACATTGCTTGATGTGTGGTGGTGTACCGTGTAACCATTCAATTGGTTGATAAAAATGATAAAAGTTTTTTATAGCCTTGTGATGAATTCATAGCAGCCTGAGGATATTCTAGTTCTTAGCTATAAATTTCAAATCTATTTGGGATGGCTATACAAATTGCGTTTCTTCCAATAGATACCTGTGAATCAACCAAAATGCTTGATTGAATTTTACTTCTTAGAGTAAGTGGGCAATGGAATCAACCCATATGCTTGTCCTAATGATTTTGTGAATAGCTCCTATTTATACTCCTCATCTTCCTGAAAATACAAGCATGTTGATGTTCATGCTAAATGATCATCCCTGTATTTTGAATGGTATGTAAGGTTTTGGATTTGCATGATATGAATAAAAACCCTGAGCTTATTATTTGCTATCAAGCTATATGGCTGATATTCTTGTATCTTAATTATATTCTGTGAATTCATATTTCTTAGTGATATCTCCATATAATGGTTTAAAAGTGCATAGGAGCTGAATTGGATGAGTATGTACTGGATGAGGTGTTCTATGTTGTTTCATAAACTACATGTCAATGTATTAGAGAACATATGCATGACAAAGGAGTTTGAGGAATGTGAAGCACTCTTCTTGGTATAAAATGGATTCTTCATTCTTGTTCTGCAGACATTGTTCTTTTAAATGCTGGAGTTATCCTCTTTGTTCTGCTATGTTTCTACATATTGTTTATGCAAAAACATGGATAATTTCATAGTTATATTCATTCTTCAGAGCTTGTGAATTTACTGAGCTCTCTATTCTGTTTTCCTTCAACATTTGCTGCACAGCCCTGTGAAGTGTTTAAGATATGAATGTTGTGTAGTAAGTGTTTGAACATCCAAGCAGTATGTAAACTTGGGATCTAACACAGTAATGAGAAATATCCTGCACCATTATATGCAAGCAGATAAACACTCAAAACATTCTTCAGAAACTTTTGAGGACAATTGCCCGAGGCTGCATTGCAGCTGAAAGGCCTTTTATATCTGATTTAGAGTCCATTGACAACAGTAAAGGAACTAAAAATGCCCAAGGCCTTTGGAGGACTGATAACAGATATGTAGATGGTTGGCTTTGAAATGAGACAATGGTGATAAAGCTGTACTGACTTTAAGTAGGGTATAGAGGCTTTTGATTTTTACAAGGGTAAATAATTTTCAATTAGCTTTTGGATCACACATGATTGATGTCATGAGAAGTTGTGCAATGCACTTAATGCACACTTTCAAAAGAGATATTGCAATGTGTTTAGACTGACAACTAGTAAAAATAGAGCATATTCATCCAGCAGGACCCTTGTATCCACATGCTATTCACAAGTCCAAATGGAAAGTTATTAGCATGGCATTTGTGCAAGGATTGCCATTGAAAGTTATTAGCATGGAATTTGTGGAAGGATTGCCATTGGCACCTCATAGACATCACACTATTTTGATGGTAGTTGATAAGTTAAACCAAAGTGGCTCACTTCATTGCTGGAAAATTGGACTGATAGTTCTCCTTCCATAGCTAGCAGATTCATCAAGGAAATTTGTGGGTTACATGGTGTACCTAAAAATATTATATTTGATAGGAATAACAGGTTTACTTTTATGTTTTGGAATACCCTCCAAACAACATTGGACACTCAGATCAATTTTTATTATTGCTTATCATCCTGAGACAAATGGGCAGATAGAGAGAGTGAATCAGATTGTTGAGGACTTGTTGAAGATGTATTGTATGGACCTTCAATCCAAGCTGAAAGAGTATTTACCTTTGGTGGAGTTTGCCTATAACAACTCTTATCAGTCTACATAGGTTATGGCACCCTTTGAAGATTTGTATTTACATAAGTGTAGAACTCCTCTAAGTTGGGATAACTTATAAAACAAACTTGTGATTGGCCTTGATATGTTGAGAGAAATGGACGAGCAGTTAAGTTGATTAGGCAATGCTTGAAAAAAGTTTTTTGTCATCATAAAAATTATATATATAAGAGGCGAGTTCTTTTTGAGAGTCAGATCGCACGAGTTCTCTTTCCTTTGGTAAGGTATTGAAGTTGGCACTAAAGTATGTTGAGCCTTTCGATGTATTGGAAGTGGTTAATCTAGTACTATGTAGCCAGTTCGCAGGGTTCTGGCTCGGGTCCTGGTTCGGGTTCGCCCTGGGTCCGGGTCCTGGTTCGGTCCTTCTGCTGGTTCGACCAGGGTCCTTGCATTTGGGCCTTGGTTCGCCAGTGAAGAACCCGGGCGAACCCGAGCAGAACCCGGGCGAACCCAAGGCAAACCCAAGCAGAACCCGGGCGTCTGGGCGGCAAAAAGGCATTTTTTTTTATTGTTTCCTTCACTTTGACTTTGACCCACGCCCATGGGAACCCTAAAAGTGACCTCTAAAACATGTTAAACACCTAAACTGCCTCATTTTCATTCATTTGTTTTGCAAACAAGCATTTTCATTCCAAGAGGCTGACTTCTTATTTTAACTTGTTGGATTGACAAAAGGAGTTGAATATTGATTGTTGAAGCTTCTACAACAATTGCATTGCCATTCCTACAGATTTGCAAGTGTTTATTGGCTGCTACAAAGATTGTTGAAGATTTTTTTTGCAAAAAGGTATGTTTTTCTCATTTTTTCATTCTTTTTTTGCTCACAAAACAAAACTTTGTTTTGGCATCTTTTTTTCCGTCTTCTATGAATGATACACTGCGGTATCCAAAAGAGCTAGGTTTTAATTTTTTAAAAATTATTATATTTTGTTTTCATTCAAATTTTGAATGTGTTGTTTGCAAAACAAATTGCCATAGGAATCACAATGTCAATGGGTTCTACTTCCGGCTCCATAGCTAAACCAAACCCAAAGTTCAAAACAAATGCAAATTCTCCTCTATGGCAGTATGTTGAAATGATAAGACAGCTTCCAGGTGGTGGTGGTTATGCTTGGAAATGCAATGGGTGTGATGTTCAATATTCTAGTTCATACCATAGGGTGAAAGCACATTTGTGTGGCATAACTGGAAAAGGCATCTCCCCTTGCCCTGGAAAGAAAGATGCCCTGTATTCCACCTGATACAGTTGCAAAATACATTATGGAGCAAGAAGCAGCAGATCAACGGGAATCCCAAAAAGGAAATCACCCTTTGTTAAAAAAAAAATCAAAGGGAATGCAGCCCCCATCTAATCCCAATCCCAATATTGTGGTAGAAGACCACCCATTTATGGCCATTCCGAATCTTCAAGCTCAAAGTGCACAACCTTTTGCAAACAAGAGAGCAAAGGGACCTTTGGAAGTTGCATTTCAAAATGAGAGTAGAGCCCTTGCCGACCAATGTGTAGCAAGATGCATATATGCCAATGGATTATCATTTAATGTTGTTCGTTCTCCATATTGGAAAGAGATGTTGAGAGCGGTTAATCAAGCTCCAAAAGGGTACAAGGGCCCGGGTTATGAGAAGGTGTGTACACTTTATTGGAAAAGGAGGTTGAGTTGGTTGAAGATGCATTGAAGCCTATAAGAGATTCATGGGTTGAGACAGGTGTGTCCATTGTTTCAGATGGTTGGCACTCCAAAATCGGGCCTTGATCAATGTCATATGTGTCTCTAGCAAGCAAATATAGTTTTTGAAAGCCGTGGGATTGTGAGGGCGCAAAGATGCAATCAATACACATTCTGCTGCAGCCATTGAGCAAGTGGGAGCCCACAACGTTGTTCAAGTTGTAACGGACAACGCGAAGAATTGTAGAGCTGCAAGGTTGTTGGTTGAGGAAAGATATTCACATATCTTTTGGACACCTTGTGCAGTCTATTCACTCAATCTTATGCTGCAAAAGATTGGGAATAAAATTGAATGGATCAAACAATTGTATACTGAGGCTGAGGACATTCAGATGTTCGTCACCAACCACCACTTGTCTCAAGGGATCTTTAGAACATTTTCAAAATTGGAGCTATTGAAGGTAAGAGAAGTAATATTTACATTTGTCATTTTCTGATTTTCATAATTTGATTGCTCAATCTAATTTAAATTCTTCTTTAAAGTTTATTTTTAAATATTAATTATTATTTTTAATTTGCAATAGGTTGCAGAAACCCGCTTTGCCTCTAATACAATTGTCTTGAGACGACTTGTGAAAGTTAGGCAAGCACTTTCTAGCATGGTAATTAGCACCAATTGGTCTATATGGAGGCAAAGCAGCACTGAAAGAGCAACAAGAATTAAGAGCATGATATTAGATGACTCATGGTGGGATCGTGTGGGGTATCTCCTTAGCTTCACCGAGCCCATTTTGAGTATGATTCGCTATACTGACATGGACAAGCCATGCATTGGACAAATATATGATGGTATAGACTCAATGCTTGAGAAGATCAAGTGCACCATAAATGCAAGAGAGCAAGACCCGGAAGAGACTTTCTTCAAACAAGTGCATACAATTGTTGAAGAAAGATGGAACAAAATGACAACTCCATTACACCTTCTTGCCTTTGCATTGACTCCAAAATACTACAGCTCTCAGCTTCTTTCACAACTAGGAAGGCTTCCTCCATATAAAGATTTAGAAGTGGCTGAAGGGTACAAGGCAGCATTTGTGAGACTCTTCCTTGATCGAGATTTGCAAAGTGTAGTCACGGATGAGTTCACTGATTTTGTGC
>VDFB02032428.1:0-17385 GCA_007258455.2 Sequoia sempervirens | reverse complement strand
GCACTGGAGTTTTCGCATTGTGCATTGTACTTGAGACCATGGTGAAGTCACTTGAAGCATGGTAAGTCCTAAGGGGATATGTAGATCATGGTGTCATGATAAGTTCCTGATTCAGCTAATTGGAGCTTTGACAGTGGTCTGGTAATTCTTTGTGTATTGGGTGCTTTGATTATTTGATTGATACTTCATGATAGTGCAGTGATGCATTCAAATTTTAGCATGAGATGATCAGTTGTTAGTACTCATGGATACATGGAGAATAAGGTGAGGTTGTCTTTCTCTTATGAGAGAGGTGTTGTTGATTGTTACTCTTGATGAGTTCTTAGCAGAAAGTCTGAGAAACCTACACCTTGGTTGAACATGAGTTCAATAAGAGACCTATGAGGAGATTACTCTTGGATTAGTAATGTTGACTTGTATATCTTGAAGGAGTATTCTCATTCCCGCTCTTGTTCTACTCGGCAGTTAATCTGAAAGGTATTTGGCCCATTATATTTTTTAGATGTGTTTTATGTTCACTCTCATGATATGGATCTTGAATTGTTGTTTAATGGTTCTGGAGGATTCATAGTGGAAGTTGTACAGCTTTTTTTCTCTCCTTGTTACTGATGAGAATTGGTAGGAGATGATGTATGGGCTGATTTCCTTTAAGATGCTTACATCCATGTTGTTTTTAAATTGGTTTGATCTTGGTGATTGAATGGATGGATGTTGTTAAGGCTTCTCTATTGTGAAGAAGATCATTCTTGTCATAGCTGGCTTTTAGAATTGTATGTAGGAGGATGTTCTACAGGAACATGATGTGCAAAATTTCTCTCTTTAGTCTTGGTTTTCCTCCTGGATGGTGTGGAGATCTTGGAAGAACTGTGAAGACTTGCGGTGAGAGAAATGTTTCCTATAACAGTTTGTTGTAGGTTGTGCATATCATTGTGGATATTTTTTTGGTGCTAGATGGTTACATATTCTATGTGCTGTTATTGGTAGACTTGTCATGCCTTTTGATCTTTCAGATCTAGATTATTTAGGCAGTGGGAGTTCCTGTATGTGTCTTGTCTTCTTCGACTGGTTGGCACTTGGAGCTTTTTTTTTTCTATTGATGGGTTGGCTTTGGAGCGACATAAGTTTACTAATGTTGATACCTATGACGTATGTGAGATTGGATGGAATAGCACGAGTTGTGGGTGCTATTTTCAGTCGAGTGGGTTTATCAGTTGGATGGGAGAAGTCAGTCTGACTATTGTTCTAGCTGGTGTTTAATATCTTGTTTTTGGAGAATGAATTCACTGGTGTGTTCTATTTGAAGCTTTGAAGTTGATATTACTTATGTATAGCATTTGAGCATAGTGAAGTGGTAGCAGTATCTTGTTGGTGATATCACTGGGATCTTTTGCTTGTGTTCATTGGAATGGTACTTATTCACCTTAGCTTGAATCTTTCTTCCACAAGTGGCATGTTGGAAGATGATAGGGTTTGTTGCCTGAATGGTGGACATCTTCGATGTTGGAGTAGAATTCTTGATGGAGCATGAGAGCATGTTTGAGGTCTATGTGGTTTCCTGGAAGGCTGTGATAGGTTGCATTTTGGTTGCTTTGTTGGATAGTGAGTTGTAGTTGGATGCCTGGTCTTGGTTGCAGATTATCTGGTGGACTGAATCTATGGAATCCTATTGATTGGGTGTCTTGAGTGTTGCAGAGTCTGAACTAGTGGAGCTAGTGTGATCTTAGTTTCTGGTTGCTTTGGAGGTTCTTGTGTGATCTCTGTCAAGTGGGAGATTGTTGGAATTGTGTGCCTCAATCCCACAGGCTGAAACCTCTTGTGAGCAATTTCGGTGAGACTATGGAGATGTCTAGCTGACCTACTAGTTGATCCTGACTATTGTTGTGACCTCCTGAATGTCTTGGTGATCAGCATCTGAAACCTTCGGTGTACCCTTGGACATTCAGGATGATGTCTTGGTGATGGTAGAAATTCTGGCCAATATCGGCGTGACCTTTGGTCCGTCTGGCCGATGTGGTAATCGGCATGACTTGCTCCTATTGGTTAGAATTCTTGGCGATTAGGGTGATGTCTTGTTGACAGTATTTGCTTGGAGTCATCGGGGTGACTTGAACACTTGGGAAGATCTCTTGGTGACAAGGGGTATGTCTTACTGACGGTTCAATTCCTAGCAGATGTCGGGGAGACCTACAGCGACTGGAGTCATCAGTGTAACCATTTTGCTTCAATATGAAGTCTTAGCGATGAAGGGTTGTCTCGCTGAATGGTTATGTCATCGGTGTTGGTGCTCAGCATGACTTGAAGACTTCGGTATGAAGTCTTGGTGAGAGTGACGACTCTCACCAATAGTAAAAGCTCTTCAGGATGACATGAAGTGCTCATTGGGAAGTCTTGGTGAAAAGCGATTATCTTGCCGACTCAGTATGACATGAAGTGCTTGGTGGGATGTCTTGGCGAGAGCGGTAAGTCTTGTTGATGAGTGTTCTTCTCAGCATGACTTGAAGACTTCGGTATGAAGTCTTGGTGAACTGTGATGGTCTCGTTGATGGTTGTGTGGTCTTCGGTGTAACTTGAAGGCATCAGTATGATGTCTTGGTGAAGAGTGTTTGTCTTGCTGGTGGGAATCTTGATGTCGGTATGACCTCTCAGCGAAAGTGATAAGTCTTTCCAACTGTTGTTTAGTGTTCGGTATAACATAAGGGCTTGGTATGATCTCTCAGTGAATGATGATAGTCTTGCCAACTGTTGGACATTTTAGAGTGACCTTTGAACTTCGGTATGATGTCTCATCGAATGGTGATTGTCTCACTGATGAGAATGTTGAGGTCGATGTGACTTGAAGACTTCAGTCTAATGTCTGGGTGAAGATCGATAGTCTTTCCGAATGATGAACTCTTTGAAATACCTTGTGATCTTCGGTGTGAGGTCTTGGTGACACGGCGAAGTTTGAGCGATAACTTTTTGGACTCAGTATAATGTCTTGCTGATAGTGAAGACTCTTGGTGATAATGACATATGGGATCTATGGCATTGGGTAGACATGGTTAGTGTCTCACCGACATGAGACATAGGTTGAACACCTTTGACTGAGTGAAATACTGTTTGACATGGTGTGACTTGGACTAATCAGAGTGAGCAGAATGTGAACCGTTTGCTGTGAAACCATTGCAACCATTTATTTGTGGAAGGGAAAATCTCTACACGAGGAAATGGAAACATCGATGATAATGATGTTGAGCTGGAGGTTGTGATCCGACAGTTGGAAGAGGAATGTGAAGAGCCTGTTGAGAACGAATGCATATATGTATGCATTGGACATTCTGTAGCTGGTGCTGATAAGCCAAGGAGCTGAATAGCTGAGCCAAAGAGAGGACCAAGTGGCTGGCAGAAAGGCCGAGGCTAGCAGGTCAAAGCAGAAGATTGAGAGGCAGAGTTAAATTGCCAGAATCTCTCATGATCATGATTGCTTTGGTTGATCTCTCAGGGAGAGTTTGCTACCAGATTGTATCTAGAATGAACAAGATGTAATCTCTGAAAAGGCTAAGAGCCTAAAACTATATTGTAACTTTCTATTGTTGAATAATACAATGGCTCAAACTTTGGAGAGTGGGGTTTTTCACCTGAAAGGGTTTTCCCCATGTAAAATATTTATGTTCTATTTTCATAGTGTCTTTCATCTGTGTTGTTGCTTGCTGTTGAATTTACATGTAGTTCTCTTAGAAGGATCAATGCGGGAAATAAACTGTGTCTATTTCTGCTTTAGGAGATAGTTGTACATGTCTTTGAGGCAACCTAATCGAAATGAAAGTTACCAAAGGCACTACTGTTACGGAGGTTACTCTGAGATGCCCAAATCTCACTCCCATTTTCCATACATGATCATCATTCTATTATGGAATAATTGAATTGTGAACATATTATTGTAAGTAAAACTAATCATATCATCTTGATTGAACCTTAAGGTCTTTATTTTAAAATTGTATGATTGAATCTTTGACTCTCAGTACCTTGTTATGATAATTAAGTATCATATGAACCATGAGTGGAATTAATGTTAATGAGAATTAAATGTTAAAGGAAACATTATTTACAAAGGAAAAGAAAACATTCATATTGAATAAGGCATGGGTTCTCTATCTTTTATATTATCACACCCCATGTATGAAGGTGTCCCCTTATAAAATGATGAATCTATGGTGTATGGGATTTTGTGCAAGTTGTTGTGAATATCTATGCATACATCTATATAAAAAATAAAATAAAGAATTATAACATTAGACCATGTTGTATTGAAAAATAAGAAATATTTTTTCTTAATGACTATGGAAAGAAGATCGTTGTTCATATATCAATAAGTAGTCAAGGTAATGATGATCATTTTTAAATTGTTACTTTGATGGAGTTAGATATGACATCAAATTAGGTTTATTATTAGTTGGTTATTCATTGTGATGAATTTATGGTGAATTAATTATTGGTTTATTGACGCATAGTCATACTATTATATCTCGAAGTTCATAGCCATGCCTTAGTCAATACATTCAATTATTTCTATATCTACATCTATATAAAAAAAAAAGAACATTAGACCATGTTGTATTGAAAACTAAGAAATAATTTTGCTTGATGACCTTGGAAAGAAGATCATTGTTCATATATCAATTATTAGTCAAGGTATTGATGACCCAAACAAATAGAACAACCCCGCAGCCCAAAAAAAAAATTTAAACAATGGATTACACAAGAAAAACCACAAAACACAAGAATTCACAACAACAAAGACATGCAACAGGGGGGGGAGGAAACAACCATTATAATATAAAATGTTTAATTTTATTGCAACCATTGACACCACATAGGAAGCATAAATGAAACATTATTTTTTTCAACAGTGTCATAGATGACAACATAATTCACAGTAACAAACCCACGCAAAAGAACAAAAAATAAAAACCCCGAACCCAAACAAATTCCTTTTTCAACAACACCATATCGCCAATGAAACAATTTAGCCAAAGCTAGAGAACAATAGTCGAAAATGCATTATGGATAACAACATAAACTCTATAACATTTACTATTTAATTGCATATCAAAAATGAAACAATATAGCCAAAGCTAGAGAAAAATGGTGAACAATGCCTTATTAAAAACAACATAAATTGTTTAAGATTAACTATTTTATTGCGTCGCAACCATCACCACAAAGAGAAATCCATAAATGAAACAATAATGGTTTCAACAATGACCTATAAAATCTATTTTTCCAACAATAACTTATCAAAAATAAAACAATATGGACAACATTCATATATACACCTCCTCATGTTTATTATTTTGGGAAGATAGTTGTTATTTGTTTCATCCTCAGAAAGGAATTATTACAATAGTAGGCTTTATATTAAGCATAATAAGAAACATTGGTTGCCACATACAATGTGTTCAAAATCTTTTTGAAGTTATTTAAGGAAGAAGTTCCAGAGAGTATAATGACCAGTTTCAAATTAACCATTTTGCATGAATTCCATATCTTTGATCTGGAACTTTGAGTTTGATGATCTTTGTCAATAATGCATAGAAATCCATCCTCTAAAAGAATTTTTCTTCAGAGTAGTCAAGCAAAGATCTAGAATTCTTGCAAAATGCTTGACCGAATCTCACACATTATACTTTGAGGGGCTCTTTTCCACATTAACCTCAAAGAGATTTTCATTGCATTCTACCTACTAAGGCCTAATTTTGTCAATTACTACCTGCATTGAAAAATGAAGCCTAGGACAAAAAAGTAAAAAAATAGTAAAGAGGGTGGTGGAGCAGGAAAGTTGACAAAAATTATGCCCAAAGTGCACACAATAAGGGAAAACCAAAAAATATGAGGTTTCATAATTTTATCATTTGATTACTGTGGTTTTAATCTTCTTGTGTTGGTTGAGTGTAGAGTATATTGATGTTACTTGTGGATTCCTAAAGATATGCTGCATATGTCTTTCTTTGATATTGCTACAGTCTCATAACATAGAATGATAGGCTCTACATTAAGTGCAATAAGAAACATTGTGTTTCACCATTAATCATAGTGGTGGTAAATTTATGTTACAACAATCAACAATGCCTTATGGATAACAATATTAACTCTATAGCATTACCTATTTTGTTGCATATAAAAAAAGAAACAATATAGCAAAAGATAGAGAACAACAGTCAACTAGGCCTTGTGGAAAACAACATAAACTTTATAGCATTGCAACCATCACCACAAAATGAAAGCCTTAAATGAAACAATAATGGTTTCAATAGAAACCTAGAAAATTATTTTTTCAATAGTAATGTATAAAAAATGGAACAATACATCCAAATCTAGAGAACAAAAGTCAACAATGCCTTATTGATAACAAAATAAACTCTGTAGCATTTACTATTTTATTGTGAATCGGTAATGAAACAATTTATCCAAAGCTAGAGAAAAAAACTCAACAATACCTTATGGAAAACAACATAAATTGTATAACATTAACTATTTTATTGTGTTGCAATCATCGCCAGAAAATGGAAGCCATAAATGAAAAAATAATGGTTTGAATAGTGGCTCATATGGAGAAACCCACAAAACAAAATAATTCACAGTAAGAATCCCATGCATAAAAAAAAAACAAAATAAACTCGTACATGCACAAATTATTTTCCCAAGACTGCCTCATCAAAAATGAAACAATATAGCCAAAGTTAGAGAAAATCACTCAAAAATTCCTTATGAGAAACAACATAAACTCTATAACATTAACTATTTTATTGCATTCCAACTATCACCAAAAAATAGAAGCCACAAATGAAATACAACCAAAGCTAGAGAACAACAGTCAACAATGCCTTATGAATAACAACATAAACTCTATAACATTTACTATTTTATTGTAAATCATAAATGAAACAATTTAGCCAAAGATAGAGAACAACACTCAATAATAGCTTATGGAAAAGAAGATAAACTTTATAACACTAACTATTTTATTGTGTTGCAACCATCACCAAAAAATGGAGGCCATAAATGAAGCAATACTAGTTTCAATAGTAACCTAGATGGAGAAACCCACAAAAAAAAAAATTATAGTAAGAAACCCATGCATAAACAAACAAAAAAAGCCCCGCACATGCAAAAATTCTTTTCCCAAGACCGCCTTATCAAAAATGAAACAATATAGCCAAAGCTAGAGAACAATGCTCAATAATTCCTTTTGGGAAACAACATAAACTATTTTATTGTGTTGCAACCATCACCACAAAATAGAAGCCACAAATGAAACAATATTGGTCTCAACAATGACCCAAATTGAAAAATCCTCAAAACAGTCTTTTTTCAACAACATCCTATCGAAAATGAAATGATAACATCAACTATTTTATTTCCTTAGCAAAAATGAAACACTACAGCCAGATCTTTGTAAAGAATCCTTTGGTAAAAATAACACAAACTATTTAATAGCCTTACAACCATCGGCACCGCATGAAAACCATAAGTGAAACAATATAGGTCTCAATAGTGACCCAAATGAAAAAATCCACAGAATGGTCTTTTTTCAACAACACCTTATCGAAAATGAAACAATTTAGCCTAATCTAGAAAACAACAACCAACAATTCCATAAACTATTTAATTTCCTTGCAACCATCGACACCATATGTAAACTAACAACTCCCTATGGAAATCAACATTAACTATTTTATTCCATTGCAACCATAGCCACAAACAAAAGCCATAAATCAAACAATATTGGGTTCAACAGCGACCCAGATGGAGAAACCCACAAAACACAAAAATTCACAATGACAAACCCATACAAAACCATAGCCACAAAATGTGAACCATAAATGAAATAATATTGGTTTAAACAAACAATATAGTCTTTTCTCAACAACACCTTATCAAAAATGAAATAATATAGCCTTTTCAACAACATCTTATCAAAAATGAAACAATATAGCCTAAGCTAGAGAACAACAATCAACAATTCCCTATGGAAATCAACATAACTTTATAACATTAACTATTTTATTGCGTTGCAACCATAGCCACAAAATAGAAACCATAAATCAAACAATATTGGTTTCAACAATGGCCTAGATGGAAAAATCAATAAAACACAAAAATACGCAATAAGAAACCCATGTAAAAATATAGTCTTTTCTCAACAGTACCTTATCAAAAATGGAACAATATAGCCTTTTCAACAAAACCTTATTGAAAACAAAACAATATAGCCTAGGCTAGAGAGCAACAATCAACAATTCCCTATGGAAATCAACATAAACAGTATAACATAAACTATTTTATTGAGTTGCAACCATAGCCACAAAACGAAATCCATAAATCAAATGATATTGGTTTTAGCAACGACCCAGATGGAGAAACCCACAAAACACAAAAAATCATAGTGACAAATACATGAAAACCCATAGCCACAAAACATCAACCATAAGTGAAACAATATTAGTTTTAACAAACAGTATAGTCTTTTCTCAATGACACCTTATCAAAAATTGAAACAATATATCCTTTTCAATAGCACCTTATCAAAAATGAGCCAATATACCCTAAGCTAAACAACAACAATCAACAATTCCTTATAGAATTCAACATAAACTATATAACACTAACTATTTTATTGCGTTGTAACCATAGCCACAAAACAAAAGCCATAAATCAAACAAAAATTTGGTTTCAACAGCGACCTAGATGGAAAAACCCACAAAACACAAAAATTCACATTAACAAACCCATGCAAAAATATACTCTTTTCTCAATAGTACCTTATCAAAAATTAAAACAATATAGCCTTTTCAAGAGCACCTTATGTGACGCCCCATCACACAAACCCCAAAGGAACAACTAAAAAATGCAACAATTTTTTTTTTAAGAACATAAGGAAAGTACATTGGGTATTCCCATCATAACAATGTTCTAAGTTGCACAACTAAATCCCTTGGGGTACACGAGGTGAAATTACAAAACTATCCCAAAATAAAGTTAACAAATGAAACATTAAATTACCAATTAAGTATCCATTCATTCACATATCACCATTTAAAAACATGCATTAACGATAACCAAATTAATAATAATAATTGATATAAAACAATACGTGCAAATACAATAAAATAATCATGAAGATATTAAGTACATATTCCATAGATACAACATGACATAAACAGTATTCACAAACGGTAATTCAAGAATGATTTACATGGTATGATAATACATTACATCAGTCTGATAGTAAATCTCAATGAACACATATACAAAATTACATCATAAGTCTTCCCAATGCATGTGAGAATGATACATCAATATATAAAATACATCTGGAGTACAAATATACATCTGGTAACACACAAATCATGGATTAAACCGCATCAACAAAACTATGTACTAAATGGTACAACTGCATCCAAGGGGACCCAATGAGGTGCATAACACGTTCCACCCAACCAACCCCATGTTGGGAGTAAACAAGGAAGGATCTCTGACCAAGCACATCCAAACAGTAAAGCAAGACCAAACTCCAAACACGAAAAGCAAGAGAAAACAAAGAAATATTTGATAACTTAAGCTCCTACAGAAGGATAAACTAACTCAAGGGCTTTCCCACATGACACAAATCCAATAAAGAGAGAACAACAATTGATTCAACAAAAATTTCAAGAGTAAACAATTGTGTTTAAACAATGCCATATAACACATTTCAATACAATGATTTCTTCAAATAAATAAATTTAGTTTACTCAATAATATTCAATTTAATCTAAATTACAAAGTTTATTTCTAATTTTCACAATTACACCATAACATTGCAAATGTATTTACTTAATCCATAATCTCAATATATAAAATATATATACATATACATATATATATATATACATATATAAATACATATGTATATGTATATGTATATATATATATATATGTATATATATATCTATATGTATATATATATATATATGTGTGTGTGTGTGTATGTATATATATATGTATATGTATATATATATCTATATTCAATTTAATTTAAATTACAAAGTTTATTTCTAATTTTCACAATTACACCATAACACTGCAAATTTATTTACTTGATCCATATTCTCAACATATAAATAACCACCTTTATATATATATATATATATATATGTAGTGCCCCTCCGTTGTGACCTTTCCGGATTTTGTGTAAGTGTTTAATTGCGTTATTGTTGTTTTGTGTGTGATTAGTTTATGCAGTTAACATAATATTTGATGGAATTTGTACTCAATTAATTAAAATAGTATTGAGTAAATAAAACTAGAAATAAAGATGAAAATTAAATAAATTACTTTTATAAAATATTAAGTAAAGAGTTATTAATAAATAAATAAACTAATTGTTTTGTAAAAAGTATTCTTTAATGATATTCGATAATAATTAATAATTTATTAGTTGTTCAAAGATAATCATTATAATAAGGAATTTAAATGGATAGGAAGCTGAAGTGTCTTAAAACAAGAAAAGTTGGAAAGAAACTACACCTATAAAGCAATTGGAAGTCGAAGAGAACTGGAGAATATGAAAAATAAATAATAACTTTATTTAGCTTTCAGGGGGGGAAATGAATATGGGCTCTGCACAATACTTTTAAAAGAAAATTACAGATCACAGATTTTATGTTGATATTGTTTTTCAATCTGAATCAATTTCAGAGATCTAGTGTGAAGGAAGGATCTGTTGCTGTGAGGTGGAGGTCTTCTATTCATCCTCATCACTTCTGAGCGTAGGTTTCAGGTTGGCCATTGATTTTCTCTATTGCATTTGATTGCCTTCCTCTTAAAACTTCATTATATTGCTATGGGTTCGCAATTTGTTAATAGTGTTGTTATTAAATTTCATTTAAGGGCAGAGGGAGGATTTCTTGCTATTCGATGGTTGTCTTGCTGCAAGTATTATGTTAATTCTCCTGGAAGCTTGCTTTGTGATTGTTCTTCCACTTGGTTCTCCGGATAACCACTTTTGCTTGCATTTTTTTTTAAAGTTTCTTGATCTGTTTCAACAAACTTATTTCATGTTCATTATGTAATCATTGTACTCTAAGAGATGATGTAGATGGAGGCGTCCTTTATATTGTCATGAGCTTTGTCTATGTTTTTTTTTATTCTTTACATCATAAGGCTTCTCATGAATCATTGTGAGCCTTTAAATTGAGACTTCTTCATCCTGCGTAGCACTCTGTCCTCAGCCGCTAAACCATCATGATTGCATGCACCTAGGACACTAGCAAAGATTACAATAATAGGAAGTTTAAAAGTTTAAATGATCTCTCTTATTTCATTGGCAACCTGTCTAAGCTGCAGCGCTTAAACATGATAGGAAGTTTAAAGATTTAAATAATATGCTCGATTCTTCTGACAATCTATCGCAGTTGCAACACTTGAAATATAGATATTGTCATTATTCTAGCATAATAGAATGCACCCCTTGATCATGGTGGAGTTTAACTCCCAAACTTCAACCTGAGCGCATCTCTGGAATCTCGCTGCCAACAGAAAGAAAAGTTGTTCATTAATTCTCCTCCTCTTAAGTCACGCATTTGCATCTCACCTCTCTCTTTTCCTTCAAGTCTGTGGATAACATTGGGAATTTGATAATAATGCAAGTAGACATCGATATTTCCAAATTAAAATCTTCACTTTCTAATATTCTTGGCAACCTATCACAGTTTCAGCATTTAGAGTTGAGGCGTTGTACAGAATTAAATAGTCTCCCTGAAACCATTGGAAAACCATCACAGCTGCAACGTTTAGATTTGCAAAGGTGGAATAAATTAAATAATCTCACTGGTTTTATTTTCAATCTATCTCTTTCTCTCTCTATTTTCATTTTGTATATATGCTTGACACTATATCATTTACATTTTGTATTCAATGAAGATTATGCATTTGTAATTCTCGTTGTTTGATGTTTATCCTGCATACCATTTGTGTGTATCCACCCCCTTCATGGAATTATCAACCTTCAATCTTGAATGAAGTTTATGGTCCTCCCACCCATGTCATTCTTTTGATATTCTCTGCACCTCATGATGTGCGATCCCATTCAACTTAGTGAGGGCCTTTATCAACCCCTCAATGTAAATCGCTGAGGTATGTAATTCTTTGCCTCCTCAAATTTGGAGAACAACTTCCCACCATTCTTAGTATATTTTAACTTGTGTAATCATAAATGAATTAACTGATTTCAGATTAGAAAGGACTATTTAGTTTGAATTTATTTGAATACTTTTTCACATGAAGATGTTCATTGAGATTTAAGTTGTATGAGTGCATTTTTATATGTATATTTTGTTAGATTGATATATATATTTATGTTATCTAAAGAGAGAATAGTCTAGTTAATAATTGGTTATCATAGAAAGTATTTCTTGTAATTAGTAGTGTTGTTAGGATAAATTGACCCATTAGTAAAATAATGCTTTAGAGGGAATTGACTTAATTATTTATTTAGATTATTAGAAGCCTCGATTAAATGAATGAACTTCTTGCAGTAATTATAGAAAGTTGTTTATGTCCAAAGCAAATGAACTCTTTTGTTTGAGAGTATTAATTGATTTTGAGAACTATGAAATTTAGTTACTTAAATCAGGTAATGAAGGGAAAATTATTTAAATAAATTGTTCTTGAATTGAGACTTCCTTTTTAATTATTTCTCTTGAATTGATTAGGGAAAATGATTAATTAGTTTTAGGGGAGTGATTTCAATATTAGAAGCTAAAAATATAAATAGGTTGGATATTGGTTGAGGTGATATATAATTAAAGGATCTTGTTTTGAATAAATAAAGTTATTAATTGTTGGTATGAAATCTTGCCATGTAGTTAGTCATCATGTATTAAGGATGGTGAAGTATAGAATCCTCACATTTGTACTTTAAGAGGAAACATATGTTCTTTTAGAATATTATTAATCATTGTATCTAATTTAGAATGGAAAGGTAGGTTAAAGATTTTAACTTGAGATTTATTTAAATGAAAAATTTAAAATATGGAGTATATATTGACCTTTTCATATATGTTCTCTTATTTGGTGATTTAATTTTTATAGTACTAATTTTGTGATATCTTTTAATTCTTTTATATTTCTTTTAGTTTAAGAATTAAATAAATATTATATTATCTTAATATCTAACTCCTCACATCTTATAGAAATTTACTAGGAACAATGATTCTCTTATTTGTATATTCTAATTAAGTAATTGTTGAGTATCGTGTCAGGGGTGTTTGTACTAAACTTTTATGGAATTGTGTATCCTTGGCCATGGTTAAGTATTATAGTAAACTCTATTTGACTTCATTATGATAGTTTTATAAAATTGATTCAACGAAATAAATTGTTCCTTGAATTGAGTTTTCATTCTTAATTATTTCATTTGGATTGTTAGCTGGTGGATCACTTTATGACAATTCGAGTGTCTAATCGATGAGGTTCTTATATGGATAGTTATTTAGAACTTGAGATTGTAATTGGCATGTTTGTTGAGAAGATTGATTTTTGTTCTAATTGATAATGTGAATAGATAATTGTTGTTGTTGCCATGTTTTCTGATTTTTATTTACATACCAATATAAGGGATTCTTGTGAGGAGAAAATTGAGGTCTTCCATGGAATGCCTAATTGGTGGTTTTTGGATGTTGAATGATTTTTGTTGAATTAAAGGTTGATTTTCTTCTATGATTCCTTTTTGAGATGACACCATTATGGATTTATGAATTGTATTTGTGTTTTAGAGTTGATTGATTTGTGGATGGGATTTGATGAAACTTCCTTTGTATGGCTTTTCGGAGTTAATCTCATATTTGGGGAAAATTTTATCCTTGTGTTGGAACTATTAAGGAAAAACTTGTGTTGCTTCACTTTACCCTCGTTTGTGGGTTTTCATTCTTTTGGCTTCGAGAGGCTTGAGATGATTGAAAGTTTATGTTCTCTCTCTTTATGTGCCCTTGATGTGGCAAGTGTTTTGGTTTCATGATTTTGAAAGGGTTGTACGAGAATTGTTGAGACTCTGATTTTGTACTTGTTAAAGAGATGGGTAATGCCTCGCAATGCTTTTATGTTGTGATTCTTTGTTCAAATTATGATGGTAGAACCCTTGGTTTTTTATGTTGTTGGGTCTCTAGGGAGAGTGGCTCCTCGTGGGGGCCGGCGCCCCATTTAAGGGGAATGGCACAGGATAACCCACGAGTGAGTTTGTAATCAAGTGAAAACCTAATAATTAACTTAGGAGGGTGGGGGGTAATATCATTATAATATTTTAAAAATGGATGCCTCGTCTTCATTAGTGCTTTCGCGGACTAATGGAAGGCTAAGAAGGCCGTGGTTGGCAAGGTCGTGACCTCATCTTCACGAGAGGTTACCGCTCCACATGAGTCACCCTATGGACCGGTGCCTCCAGTTGGGAGGAAGGGCATAGAATAGCCATGGATGGGACCGGCGCCTCCAGTTGGGAGAAAGAGCATAGGATAGCCCATGTAGGACTATGCGATGACACTCTCCCCTAGTTTCCCAGGTGTTTTACTTTATTGTGTTCCTCTAGAAGTACGTTATGGGAGTTGATTTAGATTGTTGTTGAATGGACTTATGTTGATTTTGGAGTATTTCCTTGATACATCTTTGGTGCACTTTGTGGTCTTGTATGATCTCATTGATATTTGACTTATGACCTTGTACTCTTATGGTACTATGATATGATATTATTGTATTGTTTAATTGCAATTTGGAATTGTATTATGTTATTAATTCAGTTTTATTTGGAAGTGTTTCATGATCATCCTTTGGTTACTTTTTTACTGGTCATTGCTTGGATTTATGTGATGAGATTTATGATTTTAAGTTATTTTAATGATTCTTGGATGTTGTTGATTATGTCATTGTAATCCCTAAGTTTTATGATACTTTTGTATGAAGTTGAGTCTTGTGGTTCCGTGTTTGGATGTTCTTGGTTGAGGACTCTTATTGTCAGTTCCTTAGCACGGGGGGTGGGTCTTAGGACCCACGTGGTCAAGTGGAATGTGCTAAGCACCCTATTGGGTCCCCATTCGAGGATCGAGAGGTGTGGTTTGGTGTTGTTGCAGCGACTCCACAGTTGTATTTGTCTTGGAGCCAGTTATGATACTGTGTATTCATCTATTCATTTGTATCATGATTCTTGTTGTATGATTTCCATTTATGTTTGGAAACACTTTTATCATTGTACCTTTAGAGCATTGTATTGTAATGTAATGTTAACCTTATGTGGCTATTGGCCATGGTAGATGTTATTCATTGTGTTGAGTTAACCATGTATATGTTATACTTACACAGATGGTTTCTTATCAATGCTTTATCATGTATGTGTTATATTTCTTAATGTTTATTTTGTTAATGTTTATATCTTTGGCTTTTATTCTCGTTGTGTGGATCTAAGTCTCGTAATGACTCCTCCTGTACCCCAAGGGATGTATGTGTTAGTGAATTTAATTAAATGAAATTTATGTCATGACTTAATGTGTATTACATGTATGTTATGTTAACTTTAAAAAAAAAATTGTGCTGTAATTATTGTGTAATTGTCCTTTGGGGTTCGTACGACGAGGCATTACAACATCGTATCAGAGCATAGGTTCATACACTGGGCACTACGTGTGCTCACTATGTAACCTTGCGCTTAGACCCGTGAGTCTTGAGTTTCACTTTGCTTTTGTCATTGTTGTGAACTTGAATTTCTTCTGTTAGATGGTGTCAGGTCGATGGTGTAGGAAACTAATGGGAAAGGATAGGACCCTCGTTGTAGTGCGCAATGCACCGATATTTGTCCTGTCGGGGATGCTCTATGGACCCTTGAGTTTTAGTGTGATGTGTTCCTTGGTGATGTGTTTTATGTGTGTGAATAGGTCAAGTGTGTGTGGAATTTGCGATTTTGTTGTCCTTGAGTGATGAATTATGTTTTCTTGAATCTGTGAAGGTGTAAAATTTTACCCTTTTTATTGAAATTGATGTGAGATTTGGTGTTGAATAATGGTTAAAGTGGAGTTCTTTGTGTGAAAATTATGAGTTTTAAGGAAGATGTGAGATTTTGTGGATAATTATTCTATGATTGTTAGTAGAATATAATATCTTGAGGTTAAGACGCAACTTGAATTATTGGTAGTAACTAATGTGCAATGTTCTATGGTAGCTTTTGATTTACAGGAAGTTGGCTTTAGAAACGTAGTGATGAAGGTAATCTGTAGGTATAGATATTTATAATTTCAAGTAGTAATTCATTTTGATATAGTAGATGAATTAGGTTTATGGTTAGCATCCTTATGCGAATATTGCCTAACTAGTAAGAAGTAAACTGTTTATGAGTTACTAGAATTGTTTTGACTACTATGTGTGGTTTGGTGGGAAGGACAGTGTGGTATCACTCACTTGCGAGTGCCCTACTATGCTAGGAGTTCCTCTCACAATGTATTTGTGATATATATATGTATTGTGCACAACGTTTGTTTGCATGCAGGGTTGCAGGAACTAAGTCTCGATTCCACCTGCATTGTCAGGACATGGCGAGCATCATATACACCCAATGGGTTTGACGTTGAACATAGGAGCTGACAAGAACTTTTCCCCAACCTAGTTCGTCATATGTCCTGGTGCTTGACCAATTTTCTCTGGTTGCAACGCTGTCACCATTTTTGTTTTGGTATCTTTTCCTTATTTTTGGTTTGTTTAATTTTCATTGTTTACTTGATGACGTTTAATCGATGTTTTAATTTATGGTGTTGATGTGCTTATGATCATTGATATTGTTGTGTTAACATGTTTTTGATTGAGCTCGACTTCCAAGAGTAAGTCGAAGCCTTGGGGGGGAGGATGTAGTGCCCCTCCGTTGTGACCTTTCCGGATTTTGTGTAAGTGTTTAATTGCATTATTGTTGTTTTGTGTGTGATTAGTTTATGCAGTTAACATAATATTTGATGGAATTTGTACTCAATTAGTTAAAATAGCATTGAGTAAATAAAACTAGAAATAAAGATGAAAATTAAATAAATTAGTTTTATAAAATATTAAGTAAAGAGTTATTAATAAATAAATAAACTAATTGTTTTGTAAAAAGTATTCTTTAATGATATTCGATAATAATTAATAATTTATTAGTTGTTCAAAGATAATCATTATAATAAGGAATTTAAATGGATAGGAAGCTGAAGTGTCTTAAAACAAGAAAAGTTGGAAAGAAACTACACCTATAAAGCAATTGGAAGTCGAACAGAACTGAAGAATAGGAAAAATAAATAATAACTTTATTTAGCTTTGGGGCGGGGGGAAATGAATACGGGCTCTGCACAATACTTTTAA
>VDFB02032426.1:0-23161 GCA_007258455.2 Sequoia sempervirens | reverse complement strand
GATGGGGAGGCTGCCCCTGTCACACCGCCAGGAGCACCAAGGGTAGCTCAGATTGACAGTTGGCTGGGATCCGTGGGCCTCACACTTGAGGTGGCCGAGCAGCCAGAGCAGCCGATGGGGAGTCCTTCTCAAGGATTAATAGGCGGGGCAGGCCCCGCTGTCCACACCCAGCAAAACGAAACAGCCAAACTCGCTGAGGAGACACTTACCCAACCTGAGGCTAGGTGGTGAGATGGCGCCAAGGGACACTGCCTCCTCGAGCCCGAAAGTGACAGTCAGCTCTAGGGAGGCACCTCCTGGGAGAACAAAGAGCTCTACATGAGGAGGATGAAGAGGGTGACCTACTGATCGCTAGGGTAGAAAATGTCCCACAGATCCATCGGATCCTAGCCCCCAAAGACAGCTGCGAATGGAGGAGCCGGAGCATATGGGTAGATTGATGATTCGGGTAGGCCAGGTTTCTCGGGAACTTAAGATTGGCCGATCTCCACTCGTGGGACAGGAGGTCCAACGCATCCGAGGGTTTGTACAGATGGGGTGTGAAGCAGAGTTTACTCGGGTATTTGGTGCGGGATGGCTAGCAGGCAAGACTACTGCGATGATGAGAGCATGGCGGGGTAGGCCACCACGGCTGGCAGGCCGAGATGCTGGGGTTGTTGAGAGTCTATACCACATTGAGCTTGCATTCCACAATGTTTTTTACCTCATGAAACGTCATGTGTTCTCCACTGAGGTTGCAGTCTCATGTAGAGTGGAAGCATATAGACTTTTACAGAAGGTTAAGGAGGAGTCGGCCACTCAGATGACAACTATTCAGACAGACTTGACAGAGCAGACCCGGCTAGCCCAAGATAGGGGAGCCCAATTGGAGGCCTTGGAGATTCAGGTGCTCTCCTTGAAAGAGGAGGCACGACAGAAAGAGGGGGCATGGGAGCGCAGAGTGAAAGAATTGGAAGATCAGTTGGTAGCAAAGAGTGCAGAGGCAACCAAACTAAAGGCCAGTTGATGGAGGCAGCTCGTATGGTGAAGGCCGCCAGGGAGAGGGAGATACTTGCTGATCGCCAGCTCCGCACACGTACAGATGAAGTGAGGCGACTGCGGGCAGAGCATTCCTCAACTACTCCAGCATCGTCTGTACATCCAGGGACGTCCTCACTTCCCCCTCATTAATTTTGTATATTTGGTCATTCATTCCCTTGGGTTGTTATGTCGTCTGGAAGACGACTTCTTTTTAGGGGGGGATGATGTAAGTAGTATATCTTTACTTTTGTTGTAGTCGGCCGTAGTCGGCCTTGGTCGTAGTCGGCCAATTGCTAATAAAACTATAGTTAGTAAGAATAATACATGTCATGTACTTTCGGGTAATCAAGTCCCGATTAATGATAATGTTGTTATGAAACGTCGTGTCGGTTGGTTATCTAACTACCGCCGAACGTTATATGTAGTCAGTTGCTGTAGTCGGGAGAATGTTATGTGTGGATGGTCATAGTTGATAGCACTGTTGATACTCTGTGATTGTACATGGTGATATTTCTGATAATGAATAAAGCTTCTGATGTTCAAACATGATATATTTCTATTCTATTGTTTTGTTCCATGTTCTGCACATGACTTAGTTTGCTAGTAGTACGTAGTACTTGAATTACATTGTAGGGCAAACAATGCCCGAGTTTATATAAACAAAAGTATGCAAAACAAAGAATGAGAAGACAGAGAAATGGAATAACCCATAATGATTTAAAATTACTCGCAATGAATTAGCTTACAATAGATGTGCATAAAATTTGAATTTAGTGCAAATGAGAGCAACTGCCTCCTAGAATCATGGTGAAGGGGCCTAAGAATAAGCATGTAACTCCACTGATCTAAGACTGGTGGCATGCAAAACTCGATGCAACTATAAGTAAAAACGGAAACACACTTAAGCAAGCTTATCTCCAAAATAGGAGTAATCCATAGGAATATTCTAGAAGGAATATTCTAAGGAATATCCTACACTAACAGTTTGTTGTTGCTTGCGCTAATAATGACTTTGAGTTAAAATCGAGATTGAGTTTGTTTGTTTGTTGTTCTCCTCAAGCTCACAACTCCCCACTATCCACCCATTTCACCCAACATCTTCAACTTCAGCATTTTGTCAAGTCTGTCAAAAGATTTTATCCTCCTACACTATATACTTTGCTTCAGTCTGGTTTTTCTGTAGTTACCAGATAAATGAGATTCAAAAAAGAATAAGGGGATTCCTTTGGTCTGATGGTAAAGGTGGCAAAAAGAAGCACGCTGTGAGATGGGACTAGTGTTGCTTAGACAAGATGCAAGGAGGGTTGGGGTTAAAAGATTTGAGACAGCAGGGGATTGCCCTGGCATCCAAGTGGATAGTGAAAGCCTTAAGTGGTAATGAACCATGGAAGGTTCTTATTAGGAAAAACATTCAAGAAGCCACCCCAAAGCGGGCGAAAGCCTGGAAAAATCTGCCTTTGTGTGACATCCTCACTAGTAGTCATAATATGAGCCCTGATGGATCACTTGTCTTCAAGAGTCTGTGGAAGGCCTAGGAGCTATCCAAGTATAATGTTCAGTTCAAAGCCCCTAAGGTCTCATTGCCCAACTCCTGCTATCAAACCTATAGCTCCATTTGGTGGAACCTTTATCACAATGGTAAGCCGCTTGCCCTTCTCCAAGGCTGTTCTACTAAGCTTTGGAATCAAAAAGGGGTAAAAGTTTTTAATGACATTATAGTTGATGGTAATATTAAGAATTGGGAGGTCTTGAGAGTAGAGTTTGATCTTCCCACCTCCACGGTAAGAACATTTTCCATTCTGACAGATGCCTGTAAAAAAGGCAATTTCCCCCCAAGCAATGATAGGGTGAGGGAGATTGGAGACGATCTTGTGTGGAGAGATGGGGGAAAACTATTTGATCTCAAGGCTAAAATAATCTATAAAGATTTAGTTGCTAATAATGTTGTGCTGGATCACTATAATCAATGTTGGAATGTTTCTCTTAGTGATAAGGATTGGAAAAAAGTTCTTGGTGTTTGAAGCAATAACATTGAGCCTAAAAAGGCTTGCTTTAAATGGCTTGTTTTACTTAAAAAATTACCTTTCAGATCTAACAGGAATGATATTGATGTGTGCAGCATTTGTCGCACTCCAGAATTTGTTAATCATATATTATTTGATTGTTTCCATGCAAAAGAAATCTGGAAAATCTTCTGCAATAATTTGAAAATCTGGGACAATAACAAAATTAGTTGGAAAAATGTGCTATTTTGTGACAAAAAAATGAGTGAGGATTATTTCAAATTTTGGAATATTTTATCTGTTGAAATTCTCTGGCACATTTGGAAAGCAAGAAATAAGGAAAAGTTTAAGGGTTGCAGGAGGGTGCTTACTGAGTCACATAAGAGACTCACATTTCTTCATGTTGCATTGCAGGTCTCCCTTCTCACCGAGATTTCACTTCCCCAGTTCGTAAGAAGTTGCAGGAGTGATCCAGCCACAATCAGCAAGGAGAATCTTAGGTGTGGTCTTGCATACGGATCAGACAGCAGAGGGACAGAGGTTTTCTTGGATGCATTTCAAGAGTTTCTAAGAGCTTTCAATAAAGATGCATTTGATAGTGGAGACAACAATTAGCAGCCTTGATGATTCCTTGCCATTGCCTATCGATCAGCATTAAGAATATGAACACAGGCAGAGATGATTTCTATAAATCTGAACTTAATAGTGTTTTGTTTATTCTACTGGTCGGCTGGGTATACAGTGATAAAGGAGTTCCATGTACAGATTTATAGATCTTTTTTTCTGATTCTGGGTATGAGGTTTTTTTAATGTTTTGATGTAATTTTTACTGCTGCTGTATTCTCAGACTACTAGGTAGGAGTTGTTGGATACAGCCAAGTGCTGTTTTGCTGTAATTTGTCTTGGCATGTGATGCTGTTTAATTCTGTCTTGTAACTGTCTCCATTGAGGCCTTTCTATTATCAATTAAAAATTTTGGATTTTTAGATTTAAGTTGTATTCAAATTATAAGAATATATAAATTTAATATAGGATTAAACATATCTATTTTTTTTAAAACTCAAGAGTTCTAATATATTTAAAATATCATTAATACAATAAAATTCAAATATATTTTGTAAGAAAATTATATTGATATAGTTTTTAATTTCAAAAAAAAAAAAATTGAATATATTTTGTAAGAAAATTATATTAATGTAATTTAAATTCCAATTTAAAAGTATGTCAATATATTTTTAATGGAAATTTTGTATATATTAATATATTAATGTTTTAGACTTTAATTTTAGGTTTTAAAATTTTAATTTATTAATCATTTATATTTTAGGTTTAACCTTTATAAAGGTTTCTAAATTTTCATATTTTATTTTTATTTTTTAATTTGATTTTAAATATCAATATTGAATGTTTAAAATATTTATAAACATGCAATATTATTAAATACTAATTTGTTAAGCATAAATATCATAATAAAAATTTATTAAAAAAAAATACAAGTTATGAATTACAAAATATGTTTCTAGTTTTATGATTTGATATGCTTATGTTTGAATATTGACAAGCTTATTACAGTTTATAGGTTTCCATATGTTTTCACATAGTTTTTGAATCTATTTAGTAATATTTGACTACTTTGACAATCTTGTGGATATTTTTCTTAGATTGAAAGTTTCAAAAAATAATCACAATTGTTTATTTGAATTTCAATAGTCAACAAACTTGTTCTGAATTTTTTCCCTGCCAAACTCAAATAGGAGCCCAAACCTTGTAACTTAAATGCCTGCCACTTCAGAATTACCTTTGGAAGTCCCATCACTATTAAGTTCTACCCCCAAGAGTTGCTTGGTGTTTCCCATCTTTCTGAAAACACTTTAGGCTTTAGCAACCTCATAATTGGGTACTTCTTTTCGTGTGTTTATGTTATCAGAAATTCAAATTCAGAAAATTTTATTTCCAAAATAATGAATGCTATTCGGAAAAATCCTATGTAAAGGATTTTTCCATATATACACACACGCAACGATACATATATAAGGTAAAGTGAAAAAAAAACCTACTTACTCCCACAAGGTCTCATTTGTCAAGAAAAGGTAAAAGGTACTAGCTAAAATAGAACTAGAAATGTCAATTGTTGGGACTCAAAATAACAATGTCAAATCTTGCTTGAATCCCACCTCCTTTGTGTGTTTTGACCTATTTCACCCATTGTTGATAAACGATCTAAGAATTCTTCAATTGGATCCCCAATTTTGTATGTTGTCTAAGGATACTCAATCAATGTGTTTTTGTCCAAAATTCTTAGTAAAATTGTCTAGGGGTACTATTGTCACTTTGTGCCACCCCTTGTCATTCCCATAGGTTATAATTGATTTGAGAAATCTTAATGGGTTTATCATGCTCAGGTATGCCTCTGGTAGTTGCGTTACCCCTTCTATCATGCCCATGCAACACCCTGTTAGCATGTGCAAAATTTGTCAAGTGCAAAAGTTGTCAAAATTGCAAAGTTGCAATTTTGCTAAAACCCTAAACCCTTGCATTTTTTTTTGTGTTTGCTCATTGACCCTTGGCTCTTGTATCCCAATCACTAAATGTTTGTCCATGGCTTTTATTTCGTTTTTTAACCAGCCCCCTTTTACCGCTTAACAGTCATGTATCCTAGCGCACTTTAAACCAAATTTTAGAGAACATGCAAAATTATTAGCTTAAGTGACCACTCCCTTCGGGCCCCAGCTAGACACATGTTGCCTATTCATTGTGGTGCATATTTTCTTCACACCGCAATTTCTAAATGCCCAACACATAAGCAAAACACACTACGCAGCATCAACAAAGGAATGGACGCATGTCAAATGTTCATTGCAACGCATAACTCCTTCACACTGCAATTTCTAATACCTATCGCAAAAGGCAAATTGTTGTAGCCTTCAGAAGTCCCGACGCATGTCTACTTCCCATTAGAGTGCGTAACTCCTTCACGCTACATTCTCTAATGTTCAGTGCAAAGACAAAATGTGTTATCCTTGCATCTCTTAAAGGGCCACCACTTGTCAAATGCTCATTATTAGCACATTTTGCAAATCGAATATTCTTCTTTTAATGCATTGATACCTTGGCAGCTGAGGCAAGGAGACACATGTCCATTTCTCATTTCAGCGCATAGTTCTAATGCACCACATTTTTACCAAAGGCTTTTCAAATTACTTATGTTGTATACCTTGAGAACAAGCTAACCATCCATCGTGCCACGACATTTCAAGATCTATGGCCCATATTCAAACTTGAACAACGAATAGTTGAGCGCTCTTGGTTTGCGAGAAGCAAGCAGTAATGTTGCAAAGACTTCCCCAACTACCGGATCTGATTCTCGAGGCTATAGGAATAATTCTAAATGCATTTTCTACCAACTCCAAGTGGAAAAAATGGTGTCTATGCTTCATTAATGGTTACAAGATACCTTTCTGTCAAAAGGCCATTCCTATCCACGATTTCGATGCAGATTTCACAGGAGTTTTTGCCCTTCATCCACAAAATCATGAATAGGAGACAAGGTTATGGTGTCAGGGCCATTATGGCAAGATTTCAACTCAAGAATTGACGTCCAAATGTTTGTACCTAACTTGAAAAGAGTTTCAGCTAGGGTTTCCTACCCAGTTGCATGCTCTATCTTCTAGCGACCTATAGAAGTATACAGGGCGCTTTTGTGCTCGTTGTAAAAGGGTTCTTCCTTGGTTTTCTCTAGCAGACCTATGCAATTTCTTGTATTCTACATCTGTAAATTGGCTTCCAGGCTTCTGTATTAATGAAAATTGCTCATTTTACATCTTCTCTCCTCAAATATGTTGTGTAAATCTTCCTTGCCTTCGTGTCTGAGTATTCTTTTATTATCTTCTATGCATGCATGTTGTGTTAAAACTGTTTGCAATTATTGTCTGTGAATGTTTCTTTCCTTTCAACATCATGCAAGACTCTAACCTCCATATGTGCCTTTGGGAGCTAGTAGAATAGAGAACTTTGTAAGCATTCTTAGCTATTTTCATTGATGCTCTATGATGTTTCAAGCGGGAAGAAACAATAATAATCTTGGTGTATCACCTCCCTTTCCCATTTTATGCATTCTTTCTTCCCCTTTTTCTTTGTGAGTTGTTAGATTAGGGTTAGAGGTAGAATTCTATGTGTTGGGTTGGACCGACACATTTGCACGTAGGTTGGAAGAGGAAGTCGGTCTTCTCCGGATATTTGACCACATTTAGTAAGGTCCCACACCTTGAGATCATTTCCATTGTGTCATTGGAATGTTGAACACCATGTTCAACAGGGTGTAATTTCATGTGACAACAGGTACAGTTGTGGTCAATGCCTTGTACTATGGCTCGTCGCTAAGTGATTTTAGGCCTTCTCAGATTTTTTGACTTTACAAGGACACTAGAAACTATCCCTAGTACCACCATTCCTTCAATTATTTGAATCCTTACAAAGTGAAAGATGTGTTTAAACTTAGGTTTAATATTTCTAGGGGTCATATTATGAATTTGTAATTGCAATTGTTCATTATGGAGGTGGTTGTGTGAGAAAATTTGAGTTGTGTATGTGTGTTTTGGTGTTTGGGAGCTCTTTGTCTCCTTTCTCGAGCTTTCAGAGAACTTTGGCACCTTCGCACTAGATGTTGAGGTTCCTCCAAAACCCTAAAACTCAACATCTTTTACACTTTGTCCCCTTCATGTCAAAGTTTTGGACTTCCCTAGAACCTCAAAACCCTAAGACCCTTAGTCTCTTTTGCCCCAAGCTCCCTAATCCCCACTTTCTTCCCTTTCCCAACACCTTTTCAATTCTTGGACCCCAAATGTTTGAAGGTTTTAGATTTCCCTAAAACCCCAAACCCTTCACCCACATCTCGGAGTTCCATTTCCCTCCAAGATCCCAAACCTCAAGGTACCATCTCTAGGTTCCCACTCCCTTCCAAGTCCCAAGCCCCAACATCCATTTCCTTTGGACTCCAAGCTTTCAAAGCAACTAGTCACCTTTGCACTTGTGTGAAATCCCCACTTCCCCCCACAGCCCAAAACCCCAACTCTTTTCCTTTCATCTTCATGTCCCTAATCCTCTCAAACCTCCAAACCCTACAAGCCTCCATGACTTTTGAGACTTCTGCACACCCTTGCACCTTGTTCCATTATCCCATTTCCTTCCAACTCCTCAACTCTCACCTTTTCAACCCATTCCTTCTCTCAAACTTTCGTACCTTTCATGCAACTTTGCACATGTTTCTTGGTTCCTCCAAGGCCCAAAACTTTGCCATGCACCTAGAATGCCCAAAAACTCTCGACTTTGTGTGCTTCTCCCACCTACTTTCTTGCCCCATTGGATCCCTCAACTACAAAGCATAACGGCGCTAGTTTTCCAATGAATCTCTCTTCAAGTTTTGCTTGTTAGACCATACCCTAACATGTCACAAGACAAGAGGTACCATTACTAAAAGGGCAATTTGCATATCAAAGGGGTGTTCCCCCATGTTTCCCACAGTAGAGTGATTGTGTTTTGACGCATTCTCATGCACAAATTGCAACGGAAGGATGTGCAAGAGGTATGGGCAACCCCTACAATTCCTAAAATTTGTGGACCCCCAAGATTTCTCGCAACTAGACATTTGGTGATTTTGAGCCTATTTTGCACTTTGGCCCTTTGGTGTCACTTACTAAAGGGATATAAAATCCTAAGCTATTGTTCTTTCAAGGGTTGGTCAATCTCTATTTTCACACAAACACAATGTTGAGACCATTTTAGGGCTTCAAAATAGGCACATCCATTCACCATTTGAGCATTTCATTTTAGAAGTCACAATGAGGTAGCTGATTGAAGCAGATATTTTGAATCACGTGTCTCCTTGGCTAGTTGTGGGCATTTTGGGAGATTGCTAAGTAGGGAAGTGTGATGGGATTTCTTTTGCTTGAAATTTTCACTCACCATAGTTGTTGGTGCAATTGTAACCAGAATTTGATAAGTGTCGCAACACTTTAATGTATTGCAAATTGTAGTTTTTAATGGTCTTTTTCTTGTTAAATGAAAATGTCTAGAAATTTGGAGAAGGATTGTAAAGTAGACCGGATTGTTGAATATCATATCTCTATTGTTATTTATGCCTGTTGTTTTGATGGTTGAATGTCTCTATAAAACCCTATAAGGCACTAGTCCTAAAAACTCTAACCCTCCATATGCTTAACAAAAAAAATCTTCAATCAATAGGTTAGGAGTAGATGGTTAGTTTTTATGTATTTCATGATTATTGTATACCTAGGGAAACATCTAAAGAAAACCTTGAAATTATTTATTTTAAGAGAATCATATTTTACATATTTACATCAGCTTAAAAGAGGTTGTAGCAATAGGTCAATTTTGGTCTACTGAAAAAGTTTGGGACCAAAACTTACATTTGGGTACTACAACAATTTGTTTATCATATACATCTTTAATCGTAATGAAAACTTTATATAAGATTACCTCTAGGAATACCGTCCTAGGTCTAGGTAAACCCAAAATGAAAGGGAGTTTACCCACTCTCAACAATTGGCCTATTAACCCTCACTCTTTGTTGACAAGCCATTTATCCACTTTCAAGAATGAGATCTCCCTAGCCTTGAAGTCAATTGATCTCTCTAGAACTATGAGCAGCAATTTCAGTACCCAACAACACCTTACCTTGGAGACACATCTTTTTATTTTGGTTTATGTTGTATCATACGTGTAATGCATCCAAAATCTCCTAAAATTTTCCATATTGGGTACCAATGTAGCAAAACTCTACAAATAAAATTGCAATTACTCACGAGTAGTTTGCACTCGATAGATCTAGCAATCTGATTTGATTTTTCTTTGTACTCAGGCACAAATCATTGGCAAAAACTCGCAATTTAATCTGAATTTGACATGAAAAATAAATAAAGCTTTATTTCTATATTTTTATTAATTTTACAACTTTTTTTTTCCAAGTTTTTCCCAATTGATTTAAAATATATTTATCTTTTGGTTTGCTGAGTCAATCCCGAGAAAGATTTTGCTGCTATTCTAGATATCATACCCATATCTAAAGTTGCATCTATAATGTCCCTTTTTTGGTCCTAAGCTTTCCAATGATTGTTAGCCTATTTCCAGAGTCCTGTAGGCTACTCAAAGGCGTTTCTAGGGTTTCCAAGATTCTTGGAGGTTTTTCATCTATTTTCCAGAGATTTTTTTGGGTCTTTCTAGGTTTTCAAGATCTTTGGTGGGCAGTCACTACTATTTTTAGCAGTGTTTGTTTTTAGTACTTACTATTTTTAGTAAGTCACAGTTGCATCTTAGAATGTGCTTATTTTGAGTTTGGATACACTTACTATTTTTAGCAGTATGTTAATTTTAGTAAGTGCTATTTCTAGCAATGGTCCTGGTAGCAGTTCAATGTAAGGTTTCTATTTTTGGCAATGGTGGCAACTTCAATTGTTGGTATCTTGTTACTTTTGGTAGTTTGTACTTCCAACAGTCTTGGAGTTTGAAAAAGGAAATATTTGCAACTTAAGTTAATTTCATAAAGTCAAAAAGGCCCCTTGGTCCCCCCCACGCCTAGCATTTGACAACTTAAGTTGTTTTTAAAAAACAAATTTGATGCATGAGTATAGTGGACACAAAAATGAAGGTCTTAAGTGAATTTTTAATAAAGCTTATTTCTCCCCAAGTGTGGCATCCCCTTTTGGATGGAAAAGGTTTTCAAATTTTTGGGTCTCAAAGTGTTATATATACTCCCTCATTTGCTCTCATTTGGTTATGCTAACTTATGATAACGAAGTGTTGCCAAAATGCAGAGAGAACTCCTTGGGCTTTGAGGACGAAGTCCCTCTAAGTCAACTTCAATTTCGAGGTTGCAAGATATCTCCTAGCTGAATAGTGGTGTAGCTCCATTACAGGGGTTACAGTTGAGCACATAATGGTGATGGCTGCTTTGGTTCTTTCAGTTTTTGCTTGTTATGATGTCTTCTAGATATATTTTGGTGTGGAGTGTTGGTTTGCAGCATTGTAGGGGCTTTTTGGAGTGAGTTTTCAGTTTTGGGTGTTGCCGGTTCGTGCCCTTTCTGTAGCCCAGCTGATCATTTTTTCATTCACGCTGAACGGAGAGCAAGATATCTTATTGTGGGTGTTGGTTTATTGTCTTCCTTGCACTTGGGTGCCCCTTTGCTCAAGTTTTGAGATTTTTTGATCGAGAGTTGGATTTCTTCCATAGTTCCACGGGGACGCGTCCCCCCCCCCCCAAAAATTAGACGAACCCGAGAAGGGGATGTTTCCTAGACACGAGGACGCCTAGGAAACGTCCCCCCGCCGTCCCCCCATTTCACCACCATCCCCCGAATGTTTCCTTTAGAGGAGACTTCCAGGCGTCTCCAAGTCTTCTGGACGTCTCCGACATCCCCCATAAAAAATGTATTAAAAAAATGATTTTTTTCAAAATTTTAAAAACAAATAAAGTTAAATTTTAAAAAAAAATTGTTACCTAATGAGTCGACTTAAGTCAAAGTCTACTATAGTCTATCATTGAAATTTTACATTTTGTTTTACTTTTGATTTTCTTCCCATGCATGTGTATAGTCTACAACTTGAACGACTCAGAGATAGTGGATTTGTGAGAGCCAGAGGGTATTGTTGGGCTTTCACATTTTCTGAATTTCTGATTTCATAACTACTGGGTAGAATACTGAACATGTCTGCAAAATGTGGAAGCACGAGCAAGGCCCGGCATGTGAATTGTTTGACTGAATGCAATTAATCAAACAATTCACATGCCTTGTCCCTGCTTCCACATTTTGCAAACATGTTCTACCAAAGGTAGAGCATTTTTAATTTTTAATTTTCCAATCTTGTGCATATCCTACAATATTGCAATATTCAATATTGTGCATATCCTGCAAGCAGCAATATTCAATATTCACTAGTTCAATGAAATCATTGCAGTGTGTTTAAACTCTAAACTTTACTCATTCCTTAGGCTTCTACAGTTATAGATCTTTTTATAACTAATTTTTCAAGTACTATATATATTTCAGCGCACTGCCCGCTCACCACCCTCGCACCACCGTCCCCCTGCCACCCCCAAACTTAGACCCCACGTCCCCTGCCGTCCCCCCTATCCCCGTCCCCGAAACGCTGTGGAACACTGATTTCTTCTTGCTGGTCGCCCACCTAGGGAAGCCATACATCCTTGCTGGGAGGTGTTTTGGAGTTGATTGATGCTGATCAGACTTGTTGAGGGCTGTTTTCAAGCTCATATTGGACGCCTAGCCTTGCTTTGACCTTTGCAAGTGATTTGGAGTGTTTCTACTGAGTAATGGAGAAGTTGTGCTCAATTTATGATAGCTGGTTGGTGATTTAAGCTTGCTGTTTGTTCATATTAGTCTGCTACCCTGTTATCAGACCTGTATCAGCAGCTTATTTGACCTTCCATTGACCTTCGGAGGACCTTTCACTGAGGTATTATTGTTATGTTTTGTGGGGGTTGCTCTCATGCTTTCATTATAGCCTCTTGGGGGAGTTTATACTTCATATTTCTATCATTTTCATTCCATAACAGCAGCATATGATGGATTGATATATTTTATGATGAGCTTAATGTAACACCATTGGTAGTACAATTGGTGAATGCTCCTGTATTTGTCTTTGATACTCACCCCACTGAACAAGTGGAGCTCCCGCTAAATAAGTCGTTGAGCTTTCCTTTATGTTACTTGCTACTCCTGCCGAATAAGTGGTCGAGTTCTTTATTCGCTTTCTTGTTATGCTCGCTGAACAAGCAGAGGACTTGTGTGATTGGTCGGCTTGCCGCCAAGTGTTATTTACTTTCTTGTACTTCCCACTAAATAAGCGGATGATGTACTTTCATGCACTTGGTTTGATTACTCACCCCACTAAAGAAGTGGTAACATAGAGAATTTCAGAATTTTGTTTTAGGCTATTGTACGTGTATTTCCAGCTTCCTGTACTATTTGGGCATTTTGAGCATCTTTTGCATGCAATTTTTCTTTTGTAGACGCACTAAGATAAAGTGCCATTCTAGTGTATGCTTTTTGGGGATTTTCGCACATCCTGTTGTGCCTTTTGTACTTGCACTATGTTACAAAGTGTCATGGGTGGGTTGTGAGTACCTTTTCTTTGCCATCACACCTTTGTCAAGTGAGTGTTCCTCCACAATAGCATCGAATCCCAGAGATTCTTGCCTCATGCGTGTGTGCCTTGTTTGCACACCCTCTTTTAGTTGCAAATACTTTCATGTGCACGTTTAACTGTTCTTGGTTCTCCATGCACTTCTTGGTGACACACTTTCAATGGACCTGTCTTGGCCCTCCCTTTTTTCACATTATGGGGGGGTTTCTACTATTGGTGCAAATGCTTCCTTGGTTTCACGTTGGAGTGATCTACGTATTCAATTTTTGTTCCTATCTACTATGCGGATGAAGTGGCTAGTTACCCATGCATTTCGATGAGATGGAATAATTACCATTGGACACTCTTGCATTCCTATTTTTTGGAGGCAACCTTCCATTTTCCCTTGATCAGTGTTCTTCAAACTATTGGTACCTATATTTTCGACTTGCATCTTGCATGTTGAGTAGTGTCATTGGGGTCACTCATGCAAATTCATGTGCCATTTGTATCTTCAAGTTCCAAATGTTTGTCTTTGTTTCTCATCTGATTCAAGTAGTGTCATTGGGGGCCACTCAAGCAAATTCTTGTCTTCTTGATCTTGATCATCATCTGTTTCAAAGAAGGTTCTTCATTTCAGTACTATAGCAATCATCATTCGACAATTGTCTACAACTTCTTCGTGCTTGTGCAATGTTCTTCATGTTCCTATTCTTTTTGGGGCATTGTTTTGGAGGTTTTTCAGTCCTTCATTAGCCTTTCTCGCTTTTGGAGAGAAGCTTTTCCATAGTTGCATGAAGACGTGATTCCGACCCTTGTGACGCGTCTCAGATACCAAGAGGCATTTCCCCATACCGGAAACTCATCGAAGACATCTCAATTTTTCATTTAAAAAACAATAAAACCCTACATTTCAGCAAGTTTCCCTATGAAAAGTAAAAAACGAATCGACATTTATAAATTTCAATGTGTAATATCAAAAATGTAGTATTAACTCTTTGACTCTTTAACATTTGTGTGTATAAACTTTAAACTTAATGTTAAACTTTACAAATGTTCTTGTTTTGAAAGCTCCATGTTATGATATTTTCAGTTTTAATGTAGCAAATTTATAAATTATTAAATTATATTAAAAAAAAGGCGTCTCCAAGTACCCCCATCTCCTATTTTTCAAAAATAGGTATCGATACCGGTACCAATCTCCCGTACCAGTACCAGTACCAATCTCCTAGCAACTATGAGTTTTTCCCATGAGGTTCTCTTTTTCTCCAATTGTGAGAGATTAGATTGTTTGTACATGTGTACCTCATCAAGCCTTGTTTGTCGGGACCCATCATGCATTCTTGCTTTTTATGCATTCACTTTTTTGGGTTTTTAGCTACTCCCTAAGTTTATCTCAAGGGGAGGTGTTAGAGTAATCATGCATTAGCTAATAATTAATTAATCTTTAATTGATTATTAGGCTAATTCATTTCATGCACTTAAGCTAAACTTAGGAGGGCTTTTTTCTATTAACTAGAGTGAGCTTTTATTAGATCATTTTGTCTCATCACACAGGATGACAACACTTGTCATGATCTAATCCCTTTATCATTTAGGGTTTGCTCCTATAAAGCACTCACTCTCATTACATTATCTCTAGATCTCCTGAACTCTCTTGAGATTCATTCTATAAGTTTTTCTTGTTGAGGATATAGCAAATCATCATTTGCAACTCTCTTGCTTGAAAGGTGTTTTTGTTCATTGTTTGATCCTGCATCTCATGTTTCTCACAATTCTAACACAATCCATATGCACACCACGGGACAAAGAAGCCTTGTAATAATTCTTAAAAATCCACACCTGCATTGTAGTTTGTGCAGCAACACCTCACTGCATAGTGAAAACGTTATTTCATTTCCTCAAGTGGCTAACTTCCAGCACTGATGAGCCAAATCCCTCATCACATTTCTTCCCACAATCAGAACACTTCCTTGTTTCTTTTTCAATAATCTTCTTACCTTTTTCACCTCTTAGTCTCAAGTAACAAATGCTTCAACCCTTTTTTTTTGGATCGATTAAAGTGGATTCTATAAGGTGCCCACTTCTAAGCAAACTAAAAGCATAGAAATAATAGAAGCATAAGCATAATCTGCTATAAAAGGAGCTTATCAGCTCCACAAAAAAAACCATCCTATAAACCAGCAAGAACCAAACCAGTAAACTGCTTCAAAAGAACGATACCAAGTTAACAAGATGAAGGTCCTTGATTTGCATCCACCTCCATATTAGGCTCCACTTGGACCCCAGCTCCAAGGAAGAGTGAAGAGATGACTTAAAAAGCCCCATAAGAGTAAGAGAAGGCATTGTGAAGCTGCTAGAAATCTCCAAAGTTCCATTCCAAAGAATAACACAGAAATTGTCTATATACAAAGACATAGCCTAACAAAACCACACCAAATCTTTACGTTGTTTATCGATGGTGTGGTAAGATCCACATATATAATAATGGCAATAAGACTAGCATATATATCTTAAATACATCTATCTAGAAAATGCCAAGAGATATCAATCTCAAGGTGCTTATATTAAATTTGTTATTTAAGATAGATAGGTGCCTCAAAATTGATAACGAATTCAATATAGGCGCCTCAAAATTGATATCTCTCAACATCTTTAAGATAACTATGCTAGTTACACGTGAACAAGTACATATGTAAACAGATAGATAAAAAACTATTTTATTTACCAAAGGTTATTCTATTTAGTTAAGAGTTATTGTATTTTATTTCAAAATTATTTTATTTACTACATACATAAACATAAATCTTAATTTTTACTAAACAATTATTCTATTTTATCTACATTATTTAATTTATTTTTATTTAACAAGCTATTTTATTTTTTCTATTGTTTATGTAACTTTTAAATCTAGTTTTTGAAAAACCATCATTCATTATAGAAAAAATTATTTGTGGTTGGCAAAGATTTTATTTAATATATGTTTTGTTAAATTAAATTATAGACGGATAAAAAGAACACAAAACATTTTTTTAAATTTACTTAAAAGTTATATATTTTACTTTAGTGTTATTTTATTTATTATTTATTTAAAATTTGGGTGTCTTTACTTAATTTTACCATAGAGCTATTTTATTTACTTTAGAGCTATTTTAAAATTTAGGTGCCTTAATATTTTAAATATAAATGTTGGTTTTGAATAGTTTTTGTTAACACAATCATGTCCTTACCCTCCACCCCTTGTTGTCAATATAGGTTATGCCTCTTGGCATGATAATGTACAATAGACATCAAACACAACACGAGATGTTTGTGGGCCAAGATGCTCAAATATTCAATATATGCAAAAATATAATAAACCCTTATGGTATAACAACACCATACAATACTCTTCAAGGAAGAAGCCACTCCACATATCTCTAGGAGCTCCCAAACAAATAACATACACTTCACATATCCATACAATGATATTGACCTCTTTTATATATACCTCCTCCTAATGACATAATGGAGAAATTAACCACTAAACCCATGTAGGCATACTCATTACCTAATAGAATTAATTACAAAAGTTGTTCACATGACCCAATATAACTAACTTAAGGGATGTGTACCACATATTGGGATCTCCATCAATCTATATACATTAAAATATCATATCCCGAAGTACCATAACATGCCATCCATCCTTGACATGTTTCACATCTGAAACATCAAAAGAAGCTAAATAGTTAGACCACTACAGATCATTACCCAACATACCATACTATTTTGTCCAACCACCCATTAGTGATCTTCATAGTGGTTTTTGCTTGATGGTACCTAGTTCCCATCATTGATCCCCAATTTGTTGTGCCCATCTAATTCCATTCTTTGCCATAGTGACATCCTTTTTTGCCCCAAATAGTTATTACTTATGTGATGTCACTAATTAATGAAATTGTTCCTTTCATTCCATGTAGATTCATAGTAATTGGCTTGTTCATTCCATGTAACATCATGCCTCCATGATTCTTGCATCTCACAATGATGTGGATGTCTCTATATTTTACCCTTTTCTATCTCTAGAACCTTCATTGACTCTTCACCATTTGTTGCCACTTGTTTTGTTGGCTCATGAATGGAAATATTCACATCTTTTTTCTTTACATCTTGCTCCTCTTGTTTGTCCTCTTGTTTGCTACACTTGCTCTACCTTGACTTTCTTTTAGTCTCTATTATGTGTACTATCCTACAATGTAACTTTTTTCTTTCTATACCAAAGTTTCATGAGCTTCTTTTGCATATTATGTTAATTATCACAAAATATTCTAACTAAGAATATCCAAGAATGGTATCCAACCCATCCATATCCAAAGCATAACAATTTGAATGCAAAACATGTTTATCCATAGAGAGCATCATTGTAAAAATGAATAGGTGATGGTATTATAAATTTGTAATATTCTATTATATATCAAGATAAAAAATTTACATTGACGAAAACCTTATATAGAGTTTGGAGGATGAAATGAAAAATAGTAAACTCACTTAAGTCACTGAGGTGATTTTATTACAAAAGTAAGCCTTATCTTCTAATAATCATTTAATATTATTCTAATACCCCCTCTTAAGGCTTACTACACTAAAAACCAAAGCAAACTAACATAAGTATCAAACCAAAAACACCCTAAACAATGAACTCGCCATTCTTCAAAAGCTTTACTTTGAAAACAAACTATACACCAAGTAGAACACCATCAAGCTACCTCAAACCCTCGTAAAGGTGTAGCTCCCGAGCTAAATTCCCAAGTTCCCTGATTACCACCTCCCTAAACTCCTAAATCACTAATCTACCAAACCATTGGACAACAATCCATGCTAAGCTACACTCACAAAGCTCTATCAAGTTGTCTCATAACCCTAGGGTATGACTCCCAAGATCCACAAACTCCCAAGCAAACTACACAACCATTCATTTTGGACTTTATCTATACTGGATTCCTTCCTATCTTCAAAGTGTGGACTTCTTAAAATGTGTGCAATTCATCATTCATCTTGGCATAGTAATATTTTCAAGCTCTCCTAGCAACGCATTTGGAGGATCTTCAACATGTTGACAAAGTGTATCTTTATCATCTGATTCATCAACGATATTACCTCCTTCACATTGTCTACCTACCTTAAGCATAGGAAAAGCTCCACAATTCCAATGTCCACACTCCATGATTGCCCAACTCTAAATATCATCTAGATAGACATGAGAAGCAAGACTT
This sequence comes from Sequoia sempervirens, assembly GCA_007258455.2. Taxonomy (NCBI): domain Eukaryota; kingdom Viridiplantae; phylum Streptophyta; class Pinopsida; order Cupressales; family Cupressaceae; genus Sequoia; species Sequoia sempervirens. Next base: position 4,728 of record VDFB02032426.1, on the reverse strand, counting down.
TTCTAACAGCAATAACTCCTAGAATACAACTCAACATTGGGTGAGGACTAACCAGCTCATATATATGATGAAAATTCGATACAAAATTTTGTTTTATTTTTTGCCAAAAAATCATCCACGAAAATCCGCCAAAATGCGGCATAGAAAACTAGTCATGAATCTAAAAACCCTAGCTGTTGTGCGTCGCATTTCTACATAAAAGAATAACAAAAAACATGTCGCAGCTTTCGAAACTCAGCACAACATCTAAAAAACCAATCATGGCTACTGATTTTTACAATGCACAATTCAAACCCACAATTTTCTAATTTTCAACATCATAAAACCCACAAAATCTAGAAAAAGTTTTGCAATTTTTATTTTATTTTATCTCACAATTTCCCTTGGTTGTGTGCTCCCAAAAAAATGGTCACTCAATTTTTAGAAAAAAATCAGCACAATTTGCAAAGGAAAAATCCGCACCAAACTACTTGAAAAATCTGTCGTAAAATCCCTCACAATTCCGCAATTTGACCAACAAAATGAACCCACAATTTTGATTAATACTTGTCTACAATTTGCATAAAGAAACAAAAAATTTCCTTTCTTTACTTTTGATGATTTCCCTTCTTCACTTCTGGTTGTGATTATTAGCAAACTTGAAAAACTTTTGTGATTTGATCTTCAAATCCTTGCTGCATTACACTGATAAAACTACATGACCCCTTACTTTGATACCATGTTATAAAAACGAAAAGGTCATGATATTTTAATATTCTATTAGTTATCAGGATAAAAAGATTACATTGACAAACACCTCCTTATATAGAGTTTGGAGGATGAAACTAAAAATAGTAAACTCACATAAGTCATTAAGGTGACTTTATTACAAAAGTAAGCCTTGTTTTTTAATAATCATTTAATATAATTCTAATAAGCTTCAAATCTACGAGAATTTGAATATCCTTACCCTCTATTTGATTGTCCTTGATTTTCTTTGCTTGTAACTATAGTTGCTTGGCAAGTCCATGCAAATGAAGTTATACTTGTTGTTAGAGTTTACAATAACAATATCTTTTGCCTTTTGAATGCATCCATAAAATTAAATATTGAATCTTCCTTCCTTGGAACTAAAATGTGAGTACCTATATCCTTCTTCAATTCATCTCCTCCTCCTCCTCCTCCTCCTCCTTTGCATCCTCCTACTTTTTCTTCTTCCTCTTCTTCTTCCTCATTTTCCATAGGAGGTGGATTAACTTGACTGGCCATATGATGCTAGATACAACCTATTTCTTCGAGTATTTCATTGATATCTTCTTTCTTAGCCACTACCATGAAACTAGGGTTTCTAAACAAAAGTTTTAATAGATCAACTTTTTACCACATATCATTGACCAAATTTTGACCCGATCATTTTATAATGATGTTGACACCAAATACAAAAATACAAATAATAGAACCCCTAATGAATTTTGGCAAGCTTTCCAAAAATGTTAATAAATTGAAAATTTTATGTGAATTGTGACTAATAGAGAGAATTTATGAAAAACATTAAATTCCAATAACTTGCTCAATATTGATAATCAATAGTTGAAATTTGACTTGTAGCTTCCTTATTTGATTCTAAAACTTCAATAAAAAAAATTGAAAACAATTCAAAACCATTTGTGAAATATAGGTGAATATTCAAAAATTAGGGTTTTGTCTTCGCCTTTGCCCAAATCATAGCTCTAATACCACTTGATAAGATTCACAAATATAGTAACTAAAATAAGATAATGTAAAAGAAAGGTCACACGCAGCACGAGATGTTCATGGGCCAAGATGCCCTAATATCCATTATGTGCAAAAAAAGAGTAAACCCTTTAAGTATGGTCAACACCATACACTACTCCTTATGAAAGAAGACACTCCGCGCTATATCTCCAAGAGATCTCAAAACACATAACATACTCTTCACATATCCTTACAATGATATTCACCTCCTTTAAATAGACCTTGTAATAACATAATGGAGGGGTAAACCACTAAACCCATGTGAGCCTACTCATTACCTACTATAATTAATTACACAAAATCCACATGACCCAATATAACTAACCTAAGGAATGTGTGTCACATGTCAACATCTCCATCAACCTATATACATTATAATATCTATCCCTAGGTACATAACATGGTAAAAACAACATTCTTTAATTTTGCCACCTCATCTTTTACATGAACAACCTATGCCCTGGTACTCTTTATCTTCTTCCTCCAAACTATCTACAAAATAAAATTCTTATTTGAAAGGAAGCATCCTGTCAACAATTCAATTCAATCTATACTTTCCTTGTACAGATTGCTCACATTAACATACATGCTATCATATGGATATAAGATGTCACGGAGCTCTTTCAAATCTATGTTTATCAGCTATCTAGGTATTTGTGAACCCAAATGGCACACCAACAAGAAATAGAAAATTACAACTACCCAAGAAACATGTCACGGAAGCTTCTGAAACTCCAAAGATCCAGAAGAAAGAAATAAACAAATGCATTAAGCTCCTGAGGCTCAATGCAAATTCTACTGCAGAAGCCCTCTATATCACATTGGAAAATTTCTTCTTACACTCTTAGATTTTCCTTTATTATGTGTTAGGGCTAACTTTCATAAGCGTAAGAGTTGCAATCTGTCTTCCCTGTGTTTTAGTCCAAATATCCCAATTTGATCTATGGAAATGCTTGCGCATTAGAGATACAAGTTATAGATTAAACGCTAGCAATACCCAGTAACCACTTTAAGTCCATGTTTCACTCTCTCAGAACGCCAATGTCAGTATCCGGAACTTCTTGACAATCCTTGTCATAGATTATACTACCTTCAAGCAAATGTTCAGCAGCCACTTATGAATCTACCAGGTTATTATCATTTGCAGAGATGAGGTGATTACTACTGCAATCAGGTGTGAATCGCTGGATCAACAGCATTGCCTGGCGTCCAGCAACACAAACCTGGGCTTTTGACTTCAGGCATCCCAAAAAGTATGGACTAGCATTTGAAACGAGTCTTGCCACCTCAGAATCAGCAGTCAAAGGATTTCCACTGATCCCTTACCTACCTCGCACTGAACACTCTTAAAATTAAGTCAGGGCAAGTTTTGCTAGTAGTCTACATTTTCTGTTCGACTTCTACAAGTATCCATCAAGGTGAACTGCAACATTCACAAACATGCTGTGTAGTGAGCTAAGCTGGAAAAAATCAGTTGTTTACAGTAAAATCAAACTCTAAATTCCCTCTAGTACTCAAGTGAAATTAAGAACTCTTACATTGAATTGAATGAGTTCAAATGGTAAAAGTAATGGAGCATCCATAGAGGAGCTCCAGGTTCAAAGCCTACTAAATCTGATAAACTAGCTAATGCTGCTGAACGCAAGTCGGGTGACTTTGACATAAAGAGGATAGGACCCGATTCGTGGCAACTAAGCTGAAATCTACCTCCAGGAAAGATGGAATTTATCAAAACAAGAACAATCAAGAACTCTTGCCACCCACAGTATTGTTGTATTCCAACAAATAAATTAATTCATCTGCAAGCTATTCCAGCAATTTAATTACCAAGCATTATATGCTCACTTTAAAATATAATAAACCCTAATAAAAAAAGCTATTGAAAAGCAGAGCCAATTTAAAATTCTAAAGCGAAAGTTACTTTACCATTTAGGTTGTTTGCAGATTCAGGAGTCCAATTAAAAGCCGTAAAATTCGGCATGCCTAAATTGCCTATGTTTGCATTGGACCTCTGGTTTGGCCCCTGGTATTCCATTAATTAAGATTTTGTGTTCCGATGATTTCTCCGACAAAAAGAAAAAGTGCTTACTTTGACAACTTCAGTTGAAATGAAAGCTTATAACAGTCTGAATTAAACTTGCCAGTATGGCTTTGTGATCCCCAAAATCATAATCAAAACCCCAAGAAACAGAACAAAATTCTGTCTGGAAATTGGAAGCGTCTTCGTTATTGTAAACTCCGTTTATACAAAAATGAGGTGAAGCAATGCTTTCCAACTTTTCAAATTCTCCGTAAGTTATTCTTCAACTTTTCCAAGGCAACTCCCATCCTGATCCGAGGAATTATATTAGGTGGGCACACAGCCTTGCTTTATATTGAGCTGGCCGTCAAATACTGTTTCATCGACGGTTGGCTCTGGCTAGGAAAAATGCCGTAACGGCTGTCGTCCTCTTTGACTACCCTTAATAAAACTATAACTATTGAATGGTTGCTAGGTTTATAACCTTACACCACTCATTTAATGTTTTTGGTTATAGCAAGTATTGCACATTTATTGGTTTTGGTTATTAATAGGTATTATATATTTATTGTTTTGTGGTAAAGTTATTCTCTATGGGTTATTCAATAACATTTCTAGGTGGTGGTGTTTATTTTTGAAATTTTGTAGATATAATTATTTAAGATATTTGCAATGATTTAATAAAAAAGAAGTGATTTTGAAGGTATTATAATTTATCAACATTGATGATTGTTTTCAAAGATATTCAATATTAATACAATAAGTCTTTAACTACGACAATTTTGTAGATATAATTATTTAAGATATTTGCAATGATTTAATAAAAAAGAAGTGATTTTGAAGGTATTATAATTTATCAACATTGATGATTGTTTTCAAAGATATTCAATATTAATACAATAAGTCTTTAACTACGACAATTTTTTTTTTTCTTGTAAGGTATATGTCTTCTC